>JAKJJM010050608.1:0-10341 GCA_021901965.1 Pipa carvalhoi | reverse complement strand
TATACCCACTCTCTTGGTATTTTGTCTTTATTTAAGGTAATGGAAGGACAGGTATTGTTGATGGAGTAAAAGAGATGGCACTGCACACTACACCTGTCAACAGATTTCAACAATCAAATCGATTCATCATTATTATGATAACATAATATATATATATATTACAGGGCTGCTAATTTTTCATCTAATTAGCTCTTCCAAAATATAACAACTAGACTAAATTTCCGCATACAGTTTAATGAACCATGCAATTGCTGATGAGCCATTAAAAGAAACTGTCTATTTGTTTATGACACATTAATAAATGCTAATAAAGGTGACTGTTACTTCATCCTTTTTAATGATGTCAATTATCGTGTAAGGGATATGTTTACCTACTTGTTTGAAAGACAAGATTAGTCTAAATGATAAGTATTTGTACTTGGTTTGTAGGGTATGTAGGTCAGCAGATATCAATTAGATTATATTAATTTCAGGAATGTCTATGTACAGATATGCGTGATTGGGGACATTTTTCAGTTTTTTTCAGTGTAACCCAGTGGGAAATTTGGTCTGTATTGTGTGTTCCTTTAGTATAATTCACTGTTAAGATATATTGAACATCGATACTATAGTTTGTTTTGTTTTACCATCATCTAGGACCAGTAGTGTAAATAACATTACATATTTAATAATTATTGGCAAATTTAAGTCCACTAAATGAATATATGTAATTTCATCTAGAACCTCCAGGGGATAAAAGTCCTGGACCTTCACAGACTGGTGGCACTTCAGAAGTACAAGACAGCACCAACTAGCTAGGTAGCCTTTACACCAAGAAGGATTTACAGTGGGTTTAGTTACCCAGGTATCTTGCTGATTGCAGGCACCTAATATAGGGATTCAGGGTTAGGGAATAGGACGTAGAGGATTTCAAGATGAAATCAGCCTACAGATTTCTGCCAAGCGGGGGGGGGGGCCTCTGCATTGAATACCCAGATGGTGATATAAATGCATCTCAGTTTCCAAGGACTCTGATGCAACTCCAGAGGAATCATACGAAATATGTAACTGCAACCTAATAACAGTAAGTGACATCCTTGCTGTCTGTATCCTCTAACTGTTATAACAGCATAAGTGACTGATGCAACCACGATTAAATAATTCCTGAACCTATTTTGTTTGAGGTGTATTATTAATTTCAAGTATTGAAGTGTGATTATCAACTTGAAATTGTCTGATTTACATCTGCATATATCTGGCTGCAATACTCCTATTCTGTAAATAAAGAGTTAAAGGGAAACTAAAACCTGTAGAAAAAGAGTTTTCTATTTATGGGCCACTTATTTTAAGTACAACAAGTGTTAAAATGGCAGGTTTATTCTTGTTTTTCTTCTATTGCAAAATGGTTGTAGCAATAGAAAAAATACAAGCACTTGGAGCAGAGGCTCTCCTCTCAGCTAATCCTAAAATGAAAACTGAAATTTTAAGAAACTTGCTGCTTCTGGGAAATGTATTCTGACAAACTGACCCAAAAATCTCCACAAGAAAGGGAAAATTCCTGGGTTTTCAATTAAGATGAAGATTGAGTTAAATTGGGTTTAAGCAGAACTGAAAGTGACTTTAAAGTTGCAATTTTCTTCCAGTTAATTTGAAATCCTATAATGTGAACTGTCCATTAACAACTAATACAATATACTAAGGAGATATTGCTACCACAAAAAAAAAGCTAATTGTACTTTTTCCATGTTGTTCAAATAAATAAGAATACTTCCTTGAGTTTCTGAGTGTGTGTGTGGTCCTCCGTCTTCTTAAGGGCTGTTATACTGGTTGCTGCCACTCATCTTGGACTCTGCACCACAACTATTTAATGCTGCTAATTTGGGGTGCACCCTGATCGTATCTTTGAGGCTGAGATCTTACTCACTAATAAGAAGTTATGAACTCCTACATAGCATTGTTCCCTAACAGTAAAAGGCATTCATTTTGCTGTATTGGCACACCCACTACTTCTCTCAGTCACTATCACACTAGGGTCCAAGGTACAGGTCTTCATAAAAGATCTCAAGGTGTGTGTGAGTGTCTGAAAGAGGGGTGTGTCTAAAACAGCAAAATTGATGTCTTGTAATGTTATGAAGGAGTTTGATGTAAAACTGCTACTGCACTTGTTCTATTGGCCTAAACACACAGGAAAAGGAAGTGAAGAGTATAACAGCACTTGGCAAGAAAAGAAAAAAAAATCGGCAAGCTAGCAAGAGCAGAAGATAGCAGGAGGCAGTGCTGGAGAATTAAAGACCAATCAGTAAGTATTTCCCCCCTCCTCTTAAAAAATCACCCCTAGAAGCAACAAGCTATTGTTCTATAACTGAGGTGATTGATGTCCACCCATTCCTCTGGGTATTTCTCCTGGTGATTTCACCACCAGTGCTGACATGTAGGGTCTTGTGACTTATCACACCTGTTATCTCTTGTCCTTATGACTCACAACCAGTTTTCTATATTCTAAGGAAGCTACTGCTCCTACAATGTACAACTTTCTATTGCTTTTCCACACTTTATTCAGTGTTTTTCTAGCCTCACTTGGGGGTTACTTTCTTGCCCCTGCATATTAAAGAGTATTAGTAATACATATTTTAACATTTACATGATTCCCTTGTACTAGAAACATCTTAAACATCACAAATGTTATTTGATGAAGATATTAAACATTAGGAGATGTACTTTAAAAGAAGAATATACAATCTATCTGCATCAAAGTTTTTTTTCAGAGGTTGGAAGTGTAACACCAGAAAAACTAGTGCAAGCCCCACCTCCCCAAAAAACATTCTAAACTAAGTAATGCCACCTACTAAATGGCTGAGACAAATGAAAACACCAAATTAATTAATTTTCAGTTTGAGTAAGCATGAGGGAAAATGCATAAATGGTAATATTTATAAATTCCAGTAGAGTAAAATCAGCACTTTACTTTATGGAGACCTGGGAACTTCAAGGGGCCTCATGCCCAGGAGTTCCCTTCCTTACAGAGTATGGACGACATTTAATATGCCCGAAAAGACTCGAATACTCGGATTTGAGTCTTTTCAGGATTAATCTTGTGAGACTTCCGCGTGAGATGATCCCGCGAAATGATCCCATGGGGACTGTGGTTTTTGAATTCCGGAATTGGATGTTTCAATGGAAAGGTAGACATCTCTCCTATGGATACTATACCTTTCCGTTGAAAAATCCAATTCTGGAATTTGAAAACCAAAACTCCTGTGGGTGATCTCGCGGAAATCTCACGAGACAATTTAATAAACCTGAAAAGACAAAATCGCGTTTTTTCGGGCTTATTAAATATTGTCCAATGTGTCTGTTGGTGGAGCTTAAATACCCAATTTGTGTAATCATGGGGGTAGGGTGTCACATAGGTTGACAAACAATCAGGTGGGTTTTTGGTCTAAAGGATGTGAGGTTTGAGCAGGAGGGGTGGAGATTGATGTAGGGAGAGATGAAGCTACACCATTTTAGACCTGGACCAGTGAACTTTAGGTTTTCTCCAAAGAGCCAGTGTCTTCTTTGCAAACCCAGAGTCTCTGGATAAAACCCAGAAAGTTCTCAGGTCTGACTATATGGTCAAAAAATATGATTGTAGCTTCTAAATTCAGACATTCCTATTGGGAGTCCCCAAGTACAGCTTAAAATTCAATGGCTTTGGACTGGATAATGCTGAACGGCTGAGTTTTAAAATACGCCTCATTTTGTTAACATCTTTATAAAATGAAATACCTCATATGAAATATTCCACAAAACACTCTCATGACATCACACTGACTTAATGATTGGAAATACATTACTGTTGAAGGAAATCAATTGTTATTGAAATCCTTAAAAGTACATAACAACAACTATCTCGCATTATAAAAAAGCTTGCAGTCAGCTCTTCACAGTAAAGGAAAATGCAATGTGTGTTCAGGGAAAGAGTCATTTTCCTGTACTTTGATTTACAGAGATCTTTTTATTTCAATATATCCTGGTAAATGGCTTCTGTTTTGCATAAATATACTTGCTCTTACCATTGCTTAGCAAAGTAATAAGTCATTCAGTAAAAGATACCGCTTGGTTTACCTATTAGGATTTTACTGAGATAGATGGATGGATGCGAGGAAGATTTATGCTTCATCACTGCTGCTACTGTATATTGATTGGTAAATTAGTCATCCTGAACTTCAATACATCTAAGATCTGTTTAGTGAGTAGTATACCATAAGGTGAGCATGAGGACACTAGGCTCTTAATCATGCAGCGGGCCACACTAGGAACCAATTTAGAAGTGATTTATTCTAAATCTTCATTACTGCCTTGTAAGAATAATAGTTCATTTAAAGAAGTGTAGAAAATAAAACTACCCAAGTTGTAAGTGTAATTAGAAAATGGCTGCTGCAAAAACATGTAAGAAGCACTTCCCTAGTTAAAGGAACAGTCCAGTCTCCGTTTCAGTTTCTGCCACATATAACTGTCATTGTTAAATTCATTATTTTTTGCAATAGAAATGATATACTTATTTTGAGTGGTATTTAATTGACTTTGGTAGTGTGCACCATAATCTCTGCCACCATTTCTAAATAAATACACTACACAAGACAGATTGGCAGAAAAAGCAAGTGCAAACAGTTTTTGGTGAAAGTTGTAAGCTCTTATTGGGTCATTCTTTAAAGTCTGAATTGTAGTGTAAAGGTCCGAATTCACCATCTAAACACAGTCACAATAGACTGCTACTGTCGCAGTCGAGATTTTATAATGGGAGAATTGTCGCAGTGGCGACTTTATAATGGGAATCCGCTGTCTGTGAATTCGACAGTGAAATTCTCACTTTACAGAATGACCCCCTTAGTTATAATACAGAATGGTTCATATTGATAAACAGTTCTTCATTCTCAATGCAATCTCTTTTAGAATGTTCCATTTTACACAAGCTTTTCCAACTCTTGTGACCCCGTAGGATCCTTTTGTTCCCCCCGATTACATTTTTATTCTGTTAGATACTGCTACCATCAACATTCTAAACAGCACAGTTGATGATACGACTATAAAATGGAAACTTTAAAGCAATGTCTTATTAAACACATTTTCTAAATTGTATACAATATTTATAAAGTGTGTCAGTAAACAACATGGATAACTCAGAATAAGCATTTATCTTATGCATACTAATTCAAAGGGTTTAGTGCTTCTTGAAGAAAGCACTATTTCATCTTTAATGAACATGCATTTAAAAATGTAATTAGCCCTGTTTGTAGCTATTTGTATATTGATAGTTCAAGCATTTTTGCAGATGATGAAACCTAAAACACACCCATTACAAAGTTTATCTCTAACTGTGCTTATTAGAATATTCATTGCACCTGCACACGATTTAACACGAACAGTGTAAAGTGTAGTAAACCACAAAAATGATATTTTTTAATGAAACAGCACAGGAATAATTGCCATATCAACCCAAATAATAATTTTATTTTCTGGTGTTGCCAGTCCTTTAAAAGAGATTACACAATGGGTGAAATTTACTAAAGTCGAAAATGATTTTATTCGATGTTCTTACCCAAAAAAAGGGCGAAAAGGTCGAAAAGTATGTTGTTTGGGCAAAAGCGGCAGAAAAACGGGGAAAAACACAACTTTTGAACTTTTCACCCATTTTTCACACAATTTTCAATCAAAAAACATCCAAAAAAGTAAAAAAAATAATTTTCAACTTTAGTAAATTTCACCCTATACATTTAGTACTATAATACCAATACAAATAGTTTCTGTATTACATCTAATGGCTTACCTATACTAAAATTACCTCTAGTTACCTTTACTCTTTATACGTATATAGCTTGAGGGTTTTTTATAAAAGTCAAAAAAAGTTCCACTTGCTAAACGTGGTGAATTATCATTGAGATTACAGTGTTCGCAATTTATTAAGCCTTTCCATCAAATTGTTTCGCCCATTTCGGTCATTTTTCCTCATTCAGATGCTTTTTAGGTTGAGAAATACCACCAATATCTGTATGCAACAAGGAGAAACGCATTTAAATTAGTGCAAAGTGTGCCTATTTTGATGGATCGATATTTAAAGTGCACCTGTCACCTCAGAAACACTTAACCTAATGTAGGTTGTACTGAAGAAATAAACGTTTTTGTAATGTATAAGTATTTTAAAAAATGTACCTTTAAGCAGCTTTTCTGTCTGCCATCTCCCTGTCAGCCCGACACAAGTTGGGGTGGGCGGGGCTTAACGATGATTGACATTACAGCTCCTCCAATCAGATCCCTGCTAGATCCTGATTTAAGGGATCTGATTGGAGGAGCTATAATGTCAATCATCATTAAGCCCGCCCACCCCAACTCGTGTCGGGCTGACAGGGAGATGGCAGACAGAAAAGCTGCTTAAAGGTACATTTTTTAAAATACTTATATATTCCAAAAACGTTTATTTCTTCAGTACAACCTACATTAGGATTAGTGTTTCTGAGGTGACAGGTGCACTTTAAAAGGTATCGACTTTTACCGATATCGCTGAATTTTTATTGTTTGTTTTTAAATCCACGGAATCAAAAAGTTCAGCGAATATAAAAATAGCAGAAAAGAAGGTATATAAGGGTTTAGTGTCCATTTAGCTGAACTTTAGACACTGTGCAAAGACAGACATAATTTCCTTGTTTTCTTGGTTGCCTAGGAATCCCAATGACTGGTAAGTTTTATATTTTCATTTATCCAACACAATGCTAAGGTCTGGGTTAGTAACAAGTGTTCAATGTTTAAATTGTTCTTATTTCTCCAGAATGAAGATTATATTGATTTTAGGAAAAATGATCATATCATTATGTACATTATCCATTACTAACCATAAATATCTTGAATTAAATCAATGTACCTTTAATTTAATGGCTATTCAGAGAGAGAATGGATAATTGGCTAGACACTTTAGCAGATATGACCAATTAAGTCTGCGTGTTTCAATTAACAAAGAGTAGTTGATTGTTAGCTATGATATTTATGTTAAAGTGCCAGTGAATGAAAACACAGTAATTGCATTTTTAATTACAATGAACTATATGAATATTTGAATCTGATATGCATCTTCCCTAAAGTGTCAACAAGATCAAATTAAAATATGGTCATTTTTTTAAATCGTTTTTTTAAAACTAGGAAGAGACGGAAAAGGCAGTATAGAATAAAAATATGGAATTAGTTTAATGAGGGATGTACAATAAAGAATGAGTGATGTAATAGGTAGATTTATGTTGAATTTGTAAACAAAAATAGAGCACTGTACAGTAAATGACCTTGGGTATAGTCATACCTGAAATTAACAGAAAGTGCATAGAAGATTGAATTGAAAATCCTTTATTTACTTAGGCTATACATATCAGATTTCACTACATATTTCTTGCCATTGTAGGCACTTAGATACGGATGTAATAAAGTAGCTATGAGATGGGATAAATCTATAGTCAATATATTCTGCAAACCTCTGCGATTTGCTTCACTTCCTGTTCAAACTCACTGAGCAGAATTCTCAAAACTGCTTCTGAGCGTGTTCACCTCAGTGAGTTTGAACAGGAAGTGAAGAGGATCGCAGTGCTTTGCAGAGTAGAAGATATTGGCTTGCAAGTGAGAGCAGGAGGTAGTTGGGAGAGTAAAATCCTTATCGTTAAGAATTTAACCCCTCCCCCCTTTACAATCACCCTTAGATAAAATGAGTTCTAGTTCCCTTTTATCATAATCTCTACTGTTTGTTTCACACATCCTTGGCACTTATTTTATAGTAATACTAATAATAATACTTTCAAATTAATATATCTTTGCTGTCCTCTTTTAAATTTGTCTTATGTTTTAATTCAGTAACCCCCTTAGCCCTTTATTATATTATCCTCTCTCTTTTTCGGTCATTAATCTGTTAATAATATTTACACCAGTCTATTTTATTTATTTTTTGTATGAAAAGATTTTATGCCCAACAACAATAAATATACAACAGCATTCCTAACAATGACTCACCTCCCTTTCAATTTATTCTCCAAAACAGTCCTGCCTAAGTTCTATTATTGAAAGGTCCCATTTACAACAAAGGCTGTTTTAAGCTGAATGATGGATCGTCTGAAAGAGAAACATATAAGTGTATTAAACAATGTTTGGAATCCTTTGGCTCCTGAAACCGTGCAAATAAAATGAAATAAAATGCATTAATGCATTTATTCTCAAACGTGTCCTTGTCACCCTATCATCTGTGCATGTTTGTTGCATACCCTCCTGTGTTGGTGATAGATAAACAATTTTTACTAAATGGATATCCAGAAACAGAAGCAGCTGGTGGGCTCGTTTTAAAATGTATGTTAAATGAATATGCTAATAATTTTAAATGGCAGAAGACTCTTTTTTTTTTTTTTCAACAAAGCTTAATTTGTAAGAAACATTTTAAGTAACATCATTAGATGTTATCAATTCAAACATACAATTGCTAATAATATGCAGGACCACATGTGGAAAGTGATGCTGCTGGCATTGTGCAATGCGATTCCAAATTTATAGCAGAGAACAAACATTGACTCAGAATAGTAGCATGCTGAGTAAAAGAAATAGGAATTGTAAATTCTTCATCTCAGATATGCTAATGAAATGAAGGGGAGCGGGAATCGCAAAAACATCATAATTTAACAATCTGAAAGAGTATTGCGTCTCCAAATCCCTGTTACAGTTTCAGGGGATTAAACCAAAAGTACGAAACCAGAGAATGAAGGGAAAAAAAATGTATGAAGCACTGTGTGGCGCTATTGTGAAAATCAGATAAAAAAATCAGATCAACATTCCCCACCATCCTCTGTGTAATCTAACAGTATGGCATTCACAAACAAAAGCTTAACTTTAGACATCAATATGTTGGTTTATAGCTTTACTTTTTATTTCAGCAACTCAAGGCTTCATTAATCGTGCATATACGGACATGGTGGTCAGGTTACTCAAGGTGATTACCGTTATTGGGTGGTTCTTTGGTCACAGCAGCAATAGCTTCTTGTCAAAGAGGTTCATAAAGACTACAGGACATGAAGTCTGTGGTGTATTCAATATATAAGCCCTAGCACAGCTCTAAAGGAACATTGTGTAAGCATTTGCTATTATGCCTGCTCCGTATCAACATTAGCATAGGCACTTTTGTAGGCTGTGAACTATTTATGAATGGTTATAATAGCAAAGGATTCTGCTCACAAGGATTCGGGGACAAGTTCCACAAGGTTTCACATAGGATGAAAGTCCTGAAATTAGTCTGTAGGACAACACTAGGTTGGAACTCAATTTTTGACTTTGCCGCAGTGACAAGTGCAATTCCTATTGGAGGGTTAGTAAACCCTCGAAAGAATATTTTCTGTGTTTTACAGCTGATGAGTGAATGTACTGCACTGTACTAAAGATGGGTGATTAGAAATTAGCTATGAGTGCAAAGCTAATTGTTGTCTGTTGACAGGGACTGACCTATTTATGCCTACACTGGAGTAATACCATCTAGACCACAAACCTTGTACCCTGATAAAGCAGACACCTTCGGTAGTGCAGTAATGCAACTTTTCTGGTAATTTGGTTTGGCCCTTTTGTCCTATTGTCCTTTTATACAAGATGTATGGTGACATATGGCTGTAATTGTTTCATTCTTAATGGCCTTGCCCCTTCAACAACGCAGCACATACTTGGTATTTTGGTGGATATTAGAGAATGAGGGGCTTATTCATGAAAATGCTAACGTTTGTGTAAAGGCCCAAATTGGCGTCTATTCACCACTTCTCTATATTTGTGCATTCATCAGACTCTGCAATGTGTCAAATTCAGACAATGCAACCTTCCCAGAATTACGGAGCACTTTGCATCACTTTGCACGCATAATTCAGCTATTCAGCAAACGTTGAAATCTGTTGAAGTAGCAAATTTGGCAAGGTGTACTGTTCTGAATTCACCTGTTTGATTTTGCTGTAAACAGGGCCGGGCCAAGGTTTTTGTTTTTTTTGCGTCCCCCCCGGTGACCAAATGTGCCCTAGGCAGGGTAACAAAAATGCGCCCCCCCACCTGCATAATCCCCATAGGCATGCGCAGGCCATTTCATTAGGGTATGCCCCCAAAGAAGAAATTCTTAAAAGTAAAGTTTTTCCTGTCCCCCTCCCTGCTGCTTTCCTTTTGTAATGAGCGGGGACTTGCCTCAGTGTGACCTTTGTGGTATGTGAGAGAGGGGAGAGTGTTTTGGCAATGTGAGAGATATAGACGACACTTTACCTTGGCAACTGCAGGTATATAGACGATGTCTCCTCTGCTTATCTGACGGCTGTTCCTTTGCCCGGGGCAGAGAGTAGA
>JAKJJM010050603.1:0-10084 GCA_021901965.1 Pipa carvalhoi | reverse complement strand
CACCCGCCCATAGGAACGGCCCGGTCCACAGGATGCCCCCCCACGCTACGCCTCTGACTATAAGACATTTTTCTTGCAGTGTAGCAAACTCAACTATGCATATTCACTATACAACTTATTGTGGCAGTGCAGCAAATTGTCACACAGAACTTTCTGAGCACATTCAGGTGAATTGCAGCAGTGGCATACTGTAAATAGGCAAATAGGCATATTCTAGTGAAGTGATCAAGCAAAATCAAAAGAACTTGTGATAACCAACGACATAGGTATAACAAGTCTCTGTTCTTAAAACAATCTAAATGAATAAAAGCACCCTGAGTCACAAAGAAAACAGGGCATCTCCCTGGTGAAATATGGCCTTAATAAATAGATAGATAGGGTTGCACCTTCACCATTTAAAAATTAGGATTATAGGTAGATACCATTCTATTTGTTATGGTGAGGGTGAAAGTGACCACAATCGACCCATACTGACAGGTATTTACCAGTCCTAAGGTTTGTCAGGCATTCAGAAATAAACAGCGTACATCTAGCTTCCCACTTCAAGTGAATATTAATTTATATAGCTTTAACATCTTTGTAGTGCTGTACATAGTCAGGGGTGCATGCAAGATAAAATATTAACTAGGCTAGACTTTGCCGCAGCATGATATAAAACAGAAAATAGGATCTGCTCACAAGGGCCTAAAATCTAACCATGGGTATGGGATAGCTAATGGGCAGTCAAAACCATTGCTTATTTAGAGATGGGCAGTAATTGGTGCATCATTTTTCAGTTTTGTTAAAAAGTTCAAGGAGGTCAGAGGATGTTACAATATCTAAGTGATAAGATTGTAGGGTTTCTTCAATAAGTCAATGTTTTATTCACTGGGAGAGTCTGAAGGTGTGAACAAAGGGATTCTAGGGGATAGGTATAGCAAGAGGGAAGTCCTGAAGGCATGAGTGGAAAGATGTGATGAGAGAAGGAGTTCATGTGCAGAATGGAGGTTATAATTGAGGATGTACTTTGAGAAGAAGTCAAAGATATAGGAAGGGTTTTCATTATCAAGGACTTTATTGGTTAGGGTGAGGATATTAAATTGTATTCTCTGGATACCAGATGGCTAGTGCAGGGATTGGCATAGAGGCATGGTGCTAGACAAATAAGAGGAGAAGTGAATTAGTCTGGCAGCTTTGGGCATTATGAATAGAAGTGGAGCTAATCTATGCAGTGGTAGACCACATGGAAGAGTAGTGCAGTAATCTAAACAGGGTGTACAAGTATTTTGTCTGAGCCATGTGTAAGGAATAGTCTTATGAGAGCAATAAGCCTCAGGAATACTGCTTGGGGTAAATGAGAGGGAAGAGTCTAAAGTAACTTAAGGGAGCAAGAATGGGAAAGCAAAACATTAGGACTTTGTCTACATTGAAGGTGATGCTTGGTAGGGGTGCTGAAGGATGGTAACAATGCAAGTTTAGTTTTGCTAGTTTTGATTTGTTGTAGTTGCATGAGCTAAATCATAATTACTGACTATATGTCATATAAAGCTGCGAATATGTCTAGAAGCAGGAACTTGATATGAAAACTGAGATAATGAAATCAGGACTTTGCATTCCAAGAAACAATGCTGAATGCCATTAATAGTCACCATAATTTAATTGACAGATTTTTACTTTCTAGTGTCCTAGAAAGTGTAACTTTAAGTAGCAGCATTCTGATTCCTGGTAGATAGCTTACACAATCCTCCCTTGTGTGTCAAAATATGCTTTCACTACAGCAGGAGGCAATCTGCTGGAAGAGAAAAGTTTGCTGAGTCAGATGTCTGGAATCATTTAATGAAAAATTCATTATACATTCAGATAGTACTATCCTTTGCAGCAGATTGGGAGGGAGGAAAACACTGTGTGGATGTTGCAGGATGCTGCCTGATTGTCATCTTTACCTTTTTTTTTTACTTTGTAAAGAAACAATTACATTTCACATTACTAAAAGTAATTTCAATAGAAACCAAAAGCTAATTAATTTACCCGCTGGGAGAGAAGACAAACAAAAGGTATAGGTTAAGAATGGCAAACAATAGTAGCCTATATGCATCCTGTTTAAATGGGAATTGATCAATGCTCTGTATAAATGGATTGTGTAAGCCCTGATTGGAGAACAGTTGAAGGTTATTGCGACTTCTGTAATGTAATTTGTTGCTGACATAACAAGAAGCATTTAGATGTGACCTTTCATTGTAAGAATTTGTGTCATAATGAAACCAATTGTTGGTTTTCTCTCTGAGGCCAGGGACAAAGTGGCGTATATGTGCACGCATGTGAGTGTTTGTTTTTTTTTTTTTAAAAAAGTGCATTGTGAAAATATGCTGGCGCATGTACACTGGTGTAGTTTCAGGATGTGTTTTATATATAAGCAATAGCACTTACGCGTCGATTTTCTTCCCTTTTCTTCCATGCTATTGTTCCATTCCGATTGCTACTATTCAGGTCGTATTGTTTGCATTTGCGTCCATACACTCAAAAAAAATCAACATGTGCGTGTATTGTGTCGTTACTTTCAATGGTTTTTCAGCGATGCATATCTTTGCCATTTTTTCGCAACGCACTTTTTTTTTTAAACGACGTGCACCTATACGCCAGTGTGACCCTAGCCTGAATGAATTTCCAAATGCAAATTCTACTTTGACATCCAGAGTTTTCCACAGACAAACTCGAAAATCTTGTAGAAGGCCCTTCCTGAAAAGGAGGCTGCTATTTCTAGAAAAAGAAGCTTCAACTATTTTTAACACATATGGTTTTGGAATCGGATGCTCTAAAATCTCTTATTGGTGTTGTGGTGGTCAGGTGTCCACAATCTTTTTGTCCAGATTTAAAATAAGGATCCAGATTTAAATTTCAGTTTTACCCTAAAGGACAGTAGTGGCCCTTGTAGCGCTGGTTAAAAAAAGCAATGGTTGTCATGGTGCATGAGCCTCAAAGCAACATACCTGACAGACATGGGAGGAGACAAGGAAAGTAATTGCAGTGATTGAGATGTGAACTGATGACAGAAACATTGTGTAATTTTGTGTAAGAAATCAGCAAACTATTACAAGTGTTTAATAGGTAAAGAATAGAAAATAGGATTTTTTTTCTAATGATGTTATTTAAATTATTTTAATAATTATAATTGAGAACAGTGTCAATGTGACCCCAATAATCAGTAATTCCATAGGCAGCAGCAATAATCCCACTTATGTTTTAATAGTGGGTAGTTTACATTGATGATAATTGATAGAGGCCCAATAAAACTGCTGATATTTAAAAAGTTGTAAGAAAAATAGCTTCTTGCCCATGACTCTGTCACATGTGGTGCGTGGATACCAAGACTTCCCAAATACAGACGACTTCACGTACTTGAAGATAAAACGTGGTTTTAACAAGTGAGACTGTATCTTAACAAAGTTAAACAGTAATAAAATGGACTGGAGCACCCAGAGTCCGAAATACCTCCACAGAGGTAAAGTGCATGAAACATAAACACAGAGGGAAGTGCAAGGTAGTACGCCCTCTAGAGGAACTAAAGCGTACAAGTGTGGGAACAGGAACATAGTGACTAACCGTGGATGTGGATTTTCAATACCACAGTGGGAGTTGGCGCTGGTTAACTCTGAGGTGTGGAGTCTAAGGAGGGCCAGGTCTTCACCCTAGATCCCCACAAGGGGATATGGCCTTTGCGGCAAGCACCTCCCAGGTCGCGGCCCTCGGGTTAACCCCCCCACTGGTGGCATCTGGAACAAACAATGGGAACACTGGCGGAATATATGGATCAACTTAGCAATAACATATAAGGCAATACTTAGTGCAGCGTAGGTCCAACATCACTCACAGGACCCATGAGCACCCAGTAGACAGAAGATCCTGGGAACAGCGAAGAGTAATGGCTCCTGGCTCAATGCTGAAGAAACCAAGCAGAGACGTACTTGAGAAAGGCTGCAGTGCTAGCGGTGAGAAGACCACCATAGATGCTGCAGAAACTCTTGGCAGAAGACTCATGGAGCTGATCCCATTAAGATAACTTGGCAAGGCTAAACACTGCAGGACTTGGAACTAAGCAGGCTGTTAGAAAGGCATAGGCATGAACATAGGCATAGCAGAGGCAAGTCAAACGCCAGGCAAACCATCCACATAGCATAGTGTAACAACAATCCTCGAGCGCTGTGCTAATCACAGTGCTCCCTTTTAAATCTCACTTGTGACGTCAGCGGCCACTGATTGGCTAAGAACCCGGAAGCGCCGGTCTACACAGAGACCCAGCACAAGCCGACAGCCAGAGGAAGCTGCCGCTCGTGACAGACTCCAATTTGGGTATACCAGTAAATAGTGGAATTTTTCTGCTGATGTAAGCATATTGGCTGATGATCATTCCATGTGTACTAGACAAAATTATTACCCTGACTGATAAAGTTTTGGTTGTATCAGTCAAGATGGCAGTCTGCTGATAACCAACAATGGAGCCTTTATGCACTCACTGACAGACATAATACCACATGACTGGATCATGCAGATACTGTAATTATCGATTGGATTTAGCTCTTTGCATCTCTGACCAGCTTTGGAGTGGCAAACTCATTCTGTGAAATCATTTGGATCATTACAGTTCGTTTGCAATAGCCATATGTTTTGTGTTGATTTTAAATCTTTCTTTACCAGCTGGGTGGCAGAGGCTGGCTTTCTCTGTTATATACTATATGTTGGGGTTCTTGTACAAAGAGAAATGTCTCTCCAAATGTAATATTGTGCAGAGAAGCTGCCCTGTGTTTCAACAGATTTTTGTATGATATAAGCAAAAAAAAAGCAACAAAGCATAATTAATAATAACAGAATAGTAATCATCAGTTAAGATTTTAAAAAATAAATCAACGCTTTAAATTTGACAACACTGGTAAGGATTTCAATGATAAAAATACCTAATTTATAACTATGGTTTTCCTTCATTGTTTTTTTTATATAATTTCTTATATATATATATATATATATATGGACACATTTTTAAAAGGGTGAATTCACCTGTCAGAGTCATCTTGCTACAATTTGAGTCACATTGCCAAACTAGATGCAAATTCACTTCAGTGCTGACTAAGTGGTGAGTACACAGGCGGACATTTATCTGTTGCTTGCAATCATTTTACACTGATGTCACATAATCTTGCCTGGCACCAAACTACATTATTTGAGAGCGGTGCAATCATAAACAGAAATGGTTTGTTTTTATGATTACAACAATTTTTGTTACATTAGAATAATAATACTTCAAAATGGTTATTTTATATTTAAAAAGTTTCTAGTATGCATTACACTCTAGTTTTTAAAGTACCTTCCAGCAATGTTGTTGGACCAAGCTATCTCTGGACTTGTAGCAAAGGGCATTTCAGAAAGCAAAATGATTGTCACTGTCAACACAAGAATAAACATTTATTGCAGTTTAGCAAGCACATTTTGTTTTCAAACAGTGCTATTTATACTTAATGCTTTGAGCTCAGACAACCTCTGCCATTAAGTGCATGAGGTATGACATTTGACATTGGTGCATGATGATTAAAGGTTTTTTTTTAACAATCTCAGAATCAGTCTATCTTCACATCAAGACAAGTGAGATTAGGGGTAGATGAATTGAAAGATAAGATAAGATAAGAGCATTAAAAGCTGATAAAATCATTTAAGATGGATGATTTCAATACACACACCCCACTGGGGATAATTTTTTTGAGATACAACATAGGTCAAGATGTATGATAACTTGGACAAAATCATTTACCCATTTTTGTGGGTGATAGAAGGAAGTCACTAACTAACTAACTAACTAGTTTAAATGAATCCTTGTGCCTCAAACATTGTCTATAATATGGAAGCAGGGATATTCTTTTGTTTATTTATTTATAAATAATATACAGTTTGGGATTTAAAAATACAGTTTCTGTGTTTACTGATACAAAGGTATGAAGTGAAATAAAGTCCATGGAGGAAGTTGGCAAGTTACAAGTTGATATATTAAGTGAGTGGGTAACTGCGCAGCAAATTATATTTAATGTAAACAAATATAAAGTTATGCATCGGGGGTCTAAAATACTGCTAGGGGAGTAAAACTGGGGGAAATAAAGATAGAGAGCCTCATTGACTGAAGGGTGAATTCACCTGTCAAATTTACCTCGCAAAAGAGTCACATCGCCAAAAATAGTCATGGGTTCACTTCTCAGTATTGACTAAATGGTGAGTAGTCTTGTCAAACAAGCAGACAGTGGTAATCACTGTCAGATGCGTAGCGTGGCGTAGTCAGTCGAAAAGAAGTAGAATGTGAAACCCTGCCATCAGCTCCCTAATTTTTGATGTGAAGTGCAAAGTCAAACAGATGAATTCGGAGCAGTTCACCGAGTCGCATTTGTTCCTTTGACACACTCTTCCACTTAGTCAATAGTAGAAGTACCTGTGCAAGCAAGCAGAAAATAATGTGAAGAGCTCCGTAAGTTTGAGACTATCGTAGATGCCCGAATTGGTTGCGTATTCGCCACTTTGCAGTTTGCTCAATAAGCATACATGGGGAAGTAACAAATAGATATGAATTCAGAACTATACACGACTATTCGGCCTTTAGTCAATGAGGTCCTGAGGTGGATGAGTAATGAGATATTTTTGAGTGTGTAATCACCATCCTGCCAATCCAGAATCAACCCTACTTCGACACTTTTGAGCAGGCAAAGTGAATTCAGAAAAGTAAAAATTTGCCACTTCAACACACTCCAACATGTAAATAAGTGAACGTCACATGCATGTGCATGCAAAGGGATGCAAAGAGATGCTTAAGTGTGCAACCATTGGAAGGTGTTCAACTGGATTCAAATTTTTTGCATCACACATGAAGTTGGGGAAGTGGCAAATTCACACATCTATGGGACTGTCCCTATTTTGTTAGTACCCCTCCTAAATCTTTCTCTGACTTTAGTTCCCTTTTAATTACTCTTCTAACTATATCAAAGCCTGTAGCTAAAGTTTGATCAGGGCAATAGAATCCATTACATAGCACAACATTGTCAAATGTCATAATACAAAATTGGAATGTTTCTAATGACTTTGTTCCTTGAAAAGCAAGCAATGGTTTCCACCTGAACCCTTGTCCATGCTGTGCTAATATGTCTGTTCTTTGTCTACTCTATCCTATCCAGAAATGATCACACAGACTTATACTTTACCAGTGAAATGTTCTTTATTAAATTTCTTAGAAATGCTGTATTTTAAAATCCATGTCTTTATTTCTGCTCTTTTTACTTCCTTTCAAATAGCTCAAAATGTCATATTTAAATAATAACCAAATGAAAGAAACTATTACCAAGACAATGAATATGACCAACATAAATGACCCAATCATATTGATTATCCACTTAGGCATAGGTTTAAAACTATTCATTTATTTCATTTGATATTAAAGTGCTTCCCTCTACTAGACAGTTTTATTTTGAAATGAAATATTATTGAATTTGAGTTGATTCAATAAACCTTTACAAACAGGTTAACAAAAATGTATACATTCAGTAAACAGGTTAGAATAATGTCATTTGTGGATTTTTATGTGGAATCCAGTTTATCTAGCAATAAACTCATACATAACATTTTAAAAGAACAGTAACAAAATATGAAAATGTCTCAAATGCATTTATAGTTGCTATAAATTCAATCTGTGCTTTGAAAAATTCTAAATTGTTTCTATAAAGTATGATATTCGCTATTTAGCTTTAGAAACTGAGCTTGTATAAAGCATCATAGAAAACAATGGGACTGGTGAGGTCTGCTATTTATAAACATGGCTGCTATTTATAAACAATTTCACATCAAAGATACCATTTTTACATGTGTTGTATTATAATATTATGATATATTATTATATTATAATAGTATTAAAATAACTGCCATGCTAATCCAAATGGGAGTTTTTATTTTTTGGGCGATATAGGTTCTTTAATTCTGTAGCTTTTCAAGCTATTTGTAATTTTGTGAAACATATTTTGATTATCATAGTCGAATGGCTAATAACATACTTTGTTTTGCATTAACATTTTTTGATTGGCAACTTTTAGGGGCTTATACATGAATGTGATAATTCCACTGACAAAGGGAATTCTCATTACTTCAGATAGCTATGCTCCAATAGTCACAAAATCTCTACTTCTTATTCACAAAACAGAGGATTCCCATAGCAAAGATATGCCAGGAGCCGTCTCTTGGGTAGCGTGGCGTAGTCAGTCAGACAGTAGCAGCCCTGCCATCAGCCCCCTATTTAGCCATTTAAATCTGGCAAAGGAGAACTAGTGAATGTGACACAATATGGCTTGTCAAATTTGCTATTGCAATAGGCTCTGATACTTGATGAATTGGTAAATTACCTATGTGCGCACACGCAAAGTGGTGCGATGTGCTCCGTAACTTCACGACTGTCATAAACATCCAAATCGGTCTTGAATTTGCCACATTGCAGAGTTTGTTGAATACACAAATATGGGGAAAGTGGTGAATAAATGTGAATTTACACCTTTATGCGACTATTTCATGAATAAGCCTCTTAACGTTCTGAGATCTTCCTCTTCAAACCTATATGTATTAAAAATTCTTTTTAATAACACCTAAATAAAAAGCCAGAAAGGTGAATTATTCAGTCTTATTTATTCTTATTAATATTCTTTTAGGCAGCTGTGTTGATAGCTGAGAGGTTATTCGGTTATGTCAAATTCACAAGTTCTGTGTCCAGACATCGTATGGTCTCCTATGGCATCAGAAGTGAGAAGTTATCACAGGGTATATTTTTGCAGAGACTCTAAAGAAGAAGACTTTATAACACTTGCAAAAAGCACTGACATGAGTGCAGCTCATAGGTTAAACCAAGTTATCTGATGATTTACTGTGGGGAAAAGTCTGCTTTCCTTTAGGCGCTGATACATTATAGAGACAAACACCCTCACATGCATGTCAGTATGGTGCCCCCTTACAGAGAGACTTACTAATGCTGCCAAACAAGAGAAATTGAAAACAGATTGATGATTCATCCAAGGGCAACTAGAAAACCTGAAAACAAGGGAAATATAGTTAGTATTAAAAGAGAATAAATATTTACATTTTTTACTCAGTTATTAATGCCTTCAGGGTTGGACTGGCCCACCAGAGGATCCTCCATTGGGTCCCAGCATTTGTGGGACCATGATTGGGCTCGAAACATATGCTAGTCCTGGACTCAGCATAAGATGGGCTACTGAGCTATGTTCTGTGAAACTGATTTATCATTATATGTGATTGTTCTGTTGTGCATGATTATATTGCAACTTTTATGAGTAGGCAGTGGGCCCTTGGGGTCAACTTATCTGGTGGGCCTCAGCTGCCTCAGTCTGACACTGAATGCCATACCCAAAAGGATTTTATAATCTACAGGTTTAAGTTTATCAATAGAAAGAATTTTGCTGTGATATCATGTATGTATGTGTAACTGTGTTCTTGGCAGTAGAGAATTAAATAGCTGTCAGTGAAATTATTTTTGCAAAATGTTTTGTCCATGCAAGGTTATGGAGGCATGTATGTCATTCCTTTATTTCAGTGCAAGTTGGGAATGTTCATGACTCTCTTGCTGCAGAGAAAGAAAATTGTGCATCTGATTGATGAGCCTTAACAAAAGACTAGTAGAATAATCTTACCATTTAAATAAAGCCCAACAATGTATATATTGTAATTATCACGCCGATTCCATTTCCTTTCTGTTGCTCAAATGCGTTCTTTATGTTACAATCACTTTAGCGTGTGGTTCTCACAATGCTTTTGCAATTAAACAAACATTCCAAGGTGAAATTCAGTCAAGCAAGCAAGAAAAACATAATGACGGACGCTCCTGGTTGCCTGAGAGGAATAAAAAAAATAAATAATCTCCTCTACTTAAAGAAGAACTAATGCAGCCTAACCATATCCAATATGCTGAAGGTACAGCCCAATTAGATTGTAAGCTCTACGGGGCAGGGACCTCCAACCTCATGTGTCATCCACAACCTAGCACTTAAGTGAACTATCCTTGTGATACTACACTTGTATTGTTTAT
>JAKJJM010050602.1:0-13960 GCA_021901965.1 Pipa carvalhoi | reverse complement strand
TTTTTTTAATGGAAGTGTATTACAAAAATGTTCCTATAGACTGTCTCTATTTTATCAGCTAATGTTGTTTGGAGGTGATAGGTCCACTTTAAGTAAAATACAGAAAAAGCTTTCAAAATCTAAAGGTAAATGATAAAAGAAATGTTATGATATTTTGTTTTCTATACTGGAAAAAGGAAAGCAGACTACTGTTATAAAGAAAAAACGTAAATCAGTATTAGACATGTTTCTTTATAGGGACAGTCTAGTCTCCAAAAGATATTTGCACATTTACTTACCATTGTTAAATTAATTTGTTTTACAATACAAATTATTTAGGTAATTTCCGCATTTGTTAATTTACAACCACTTTCTTACAGAAACCCCCTCATCTCCTGCTTCCTTTTCAGCTGATCATTGTGGAATCTTATACCATTGACTTGATCCACAGGCTTGAGAATTCTGGAAAAAAAAAAAAAAACAATCAGAAAGAAGTAGTTGGACAGCAGCACTGTGAGGTGGTGGCACACCTGCAGAATTCTGATTGGTTATATGGAATTCTCAAGCCTTTTATTTAAATTCCTGATTTATAATTGCAAACGAGGGTCTGTTCATGAAAATGTCTTTTACTGAATTTTGAAAAAAAAATATTGATGTCCAGACTTTTTTTTTTTTACTGACACTTTAGCAAATATGAAATTGCACGTGTTTCAAGTGCAAAAATTGGTAAAAGAATTAGAATTAAGGAATTTACAATGCAATACACATTACAGGAAACATTTTCAGTGTAGTTTACAGGTCCTAATTTAGAATTTCCCAGATCAGGACTTTTCTCTTACTGACCCTAAATTCAACCTAATTTTCACAAACTGTCAGTGAATTTACAGACTGTTGGCAACCAACTGAAATTGAACTGCTCTAAAGGAAGTAGGTGACAGACAGAAGAATCTTCAGTAAGAAACTGGCTGGAAATTGAGAAGGATTAAAGGAGAAGTAAAGCTTGTTAGGACTAGGGGTGATTTTTTAGGGGGAAAATGCTTACTGATAGGTCTCCAGTGCTGCCTTGTGCTGTCAATACCAAGCTGATCTCTTCTGCTCTGTGCACCTCTGCAATCCACAAGTTATATAATAATAAGTGTTGGCAGGTTTAGTTCTTCTTTAAAATAAAATAGGGAAACACAGACCCCAAAAGCATTTTAAAGCAGAAATATAATAAGGTGTTACTTATTTTTCTCGCTAACATCATATACACCTTAGTGGCAAATTTGTTGAAACAACTCTAAAAATAACTGTGAATCCAGCTTAAGAACTGAAATTCTGCTTTGTACACTGTAAATCAATACCTGTGCCTGAAATTGGTGGTATTTACACTGTTCTCACATTCTCTTAATGTAATGTTCTCCTTTTTATTAGCACAATCATAAATGCACACGAACCAGTACTATTTTCACTTGCTATCACAGAATACATTGTTTTCTATGTTAAAAAGGTAGTTATATACTCAGAGTTTACAAAAAAAACCAGTTGTACATTGTATTGTTTTTAATGGTGCTTACATTTACACCATAATCAGACTGTGTGTGTCCAATTGACTCGCTTTTCACTATCACCTCCATTTTATTAAGTCACACAAGAATAAGATATAGTGATACTCTTTGGGGGTCATTCTGGTAGCTCCGAATTTTTTGTCCTGAATTCACTTATAGCGAACTCCCATTATAAAGTCACGACTGCAACTAAAAAATTGTCGTGGTCGCGATTTTATAATGGAAGAATTGTCACGGTCGCGATTTTATAATGGGAGTTCGCTATAAGTGAATTCGGGACAGAAAATTCGGAGCTACCGGAATGACCCCCTTTGTCTAGAAATGGTGTGTTATAAAAAGGCCCTATAGAAATACATGCAAATGTCTACTATTTCTGTTTAACATTTGCTGTAATGAATGCTGGGTCTGAAATTGCCATCCTTTAAAACAATCCTGGGTGCAGCAACATTGATATATTCAGTATATATTTTATTTTCTTGCTTGTTATGGTATTAGCTCATAATGCAATAAATACGGGCATTTAAGCGGGCAAAAGGGGGCCAATATGCATGTTAATTAGAGAACCTGTAATCCTTCTCTTGTTGGTAAATTGCATTCCATTGTTCAGAATATTTCCAGTCAGGAAATCAGGGACCCCTTTTGGGCTTCATGAAATGTTAACCCCGTTATTACATTGGAGGCATTTTGCTGTAAATCAGCCTCCTGGCATATGTAAATTCCCATTTGAAGCCTACTGAAAATAAGCTTATTTTCCTTCACCATTTACAGCTCCCACAATTCTGCTAAATTGTGGAATAACACTGTTGCTGTTATTTTTATTGTTTTCTAAATGAGTTCTTAGCAGCGAGGTCTTTTTTAATTGAATCAGGAGCATGTGAGTGCTTGCGTGCACTTATACATTGGCTAGATGCAAATTGCCAGGTCTGTGCTTCACAATCCCAATGAAAAGCGCTTAGCATTAGGGGATGCGGCAATACAGAAGCTTCTGATGCCTTTTATGTTGCTATCAGCAGGTTCTTTAATGGCTTTATAACTGCAAGTGTAGGGCTTTGCATCACTGAGTGGGAGTAATGAGTGTTAGTTAAAAGAGGCACATTAAAAAAAATCTAGAAAGATAAACCAAAGAATAAACTGTATGTTTTGCTTCCCATCCCTACTGTTAACAGAAACAATTTGCTTAACGGTAACAATCTTCTCTTTATTGTAGGTTAATAAAAATAAGAAGTGGAGAGAGCTGGCGACCAATCTGAATGTTGGCACCTCCAGCAGTGCAGCCAGTTCCCTGAAAAAGCAATACATACAGTACTTGTTTGCTTTTGAATGCAAGATAGAGAGGGGGGAGGAGCCTCCTCCAGAGATTTTCAATCCTGGCGAGTCTAAGAAACAGGCTAAGATTCAACCGCCATCTCCTGGTAAGCTTGGGAAATGCATCCACTTATATTTTAGCTGCAACAAAATAGCACACTATACTTAAAATCAAGTTCATTAAATGACCTCTATGTTTAGTGAAAGTCTCATTTTTTTTATTATGAAATTAAACCATACTAAAAAAAAATGTAGTTTGTATTTGCTAAGTAGTGTCCCTATTTTTAAGCTACTGTGTATTTATGGTTCTGGGTATGTACACACAGATGTGTGTGTGTGCGCGTGTGTATGAGTTATGCTTAAAATATATATATATTTCAAAATTTGGTAAATGTACAATTTAGGTGGTCATTCCGGTAGGTCCGAATTTTCCGTTCCGAATTCACTTATAGTGAACTCCCATTATAAAGTCGCAACCGCGACTAAAAAATTGTCGCAGTCGCGACTTTATAATGGGAGTTCGCTATAAGTGAATTCGGGACTGAAAATTCGGACCTACCGGAATGACCCCCTTAATGTTGAAAAAAGGGTTGTTTATCTTTGACTTTATTTGTCAGTTGTTAAGCTAGTCATTGAACTATTTGATGTGCTTCATGCATTTTTGTTTTTTTGTTTTTTATTTAGAATTCTTTTTCTTTAATTTTTTCTTTTCTTTTTGTAACACTGCACTAACTCCAAAAAATTAAAACGCTTCAAATGCATTTCTACATACTATATATTCAGTCTGTGCTTCCAAAAATTCTAAAAATGTGTCTAGAAAGTATGATATTTATATTTTTAGCTTTAGAAATTGGGCTTTTGGGCATAGTTCCTGAATATGTATTATCTAAAGCACCATAGAAAACAAAGACACAGAAGCAGACAGAAAATAATAAAATTAATTAATTTGACTTGACATAATTGAATAACTTGCCACGCTAATCTAAATGGGAATTTATAGGGCCTCATTGACTAAAGGATGAATTGAGCTGTCAAATTCACCTCGCTAAATTTCAAGTTGCATCTCCAAAATAGTCACAAATTCATTTCTCATTATTGAATAAGCGGAGAATAGATTTGTCGAACAGGTGGAGAGCGGTGAGCACTGCCGCTTGCATAGTGTAGCGTAGTCAGGCAGATAGAAATAGGGTGAGAAGTCATGCAGACTGAAGCAAAGTTGACAAGTGAAGGGCAGTGAACCTCATCCTTACCATTTCCCATTAACTGTATTCTGTGAATAGTTTATTTCTATGTCACCTAGTCCCTAGGTCATGTTTTGTCACTTAGTTGCAGTTGCCATTGTCACTTTTGACTGAATAGTCACCTTCACAACACAGGAGCCCTGCCATCAACCCCTCAATTCACCACTTTCAAATGGCGAAGTCAAACAGGTGAATTTGGAGCAGTTCACCTAGTCGTATTTGCTCCTTCGACACACTCTGCAGCTTAGTCAATAGTAGAATTACCTGTGCATGTGCACACAAAAAGATATGAAGAGCTCCATAAGTGACTATCGTAGACACCTGAATAGATCTCATATTCAGTACTTCCAATGGGGAAGTGGCGAATAGATGTGAATTCATAGCTCTATGCAGCTATTTGAACTTTAGTCAATGAGATCCTTAGCCTTTAGTTATTACTACTTTTTTAATATTTCTTTAGGCATTCAGTAAAACAGTAAAAGTAGGACTAAGCTGTGCTAGTGAGAAACTGTAGCATGGTTATATAATTTTATTGTGAGAGTGAATTACATGTGTATCACTATAGTTACAGTACTAAGCGCACTTATAGCAACATTTCACATACTCAGTCTAGCAACACAGACCTCAGGGGGCAGGCCTCGCTTAATAGATGGTTTGATCCACTTTCTCAATTAATAAAGGAACAGGGCGCCAGTGATTCTTGCTTTGAACACACACATTTTTTCAACAGTTACAGATAAATGATAGATCTTGCTTGTTGTTACAGTTACATCTTAAGTATCACACTTCAAGATAGACAGCACATGGATACATAGTTACCCACAGATGACACAACAGGCAGTTTGCACATGAGCCTTAGAGTTGGATCCCTTTTGGCAGCTCCCTTCACTGGACTGACCTCTCAGGAATTCCTTCTCTACTTCAAGGCTAATCCCTGTTTCCTAAGCCTACCACTCAGAAATCCCAGACCTCTAAGCCCACTGCAAATCCTGTTGGGGTCTCAGGCTACACAGCTAGATAACCTCTCCTACATGCTCTCACTCTCTGAGATGAGCTACATTTAAAAGTTAATCTGCAATAATCCCTTTACAGAACCTTCTCCAGGATAACCACCCTCCTGGTGGAGATCCTGCTGCTGCAGCACCATGTGGTCGAAGACCCAGAGCCCACCCACTACACAAGCTTATATCAGCTAGTGTGAGACCTAATTTGCCAACATCACTACTAGATAGGCCATGATATTGTCTGTGTAAAGTAACACAATAACAAAGTGTCATAATATAATATGTCACAAGTGGGAGCACCAAGCACACTAATCAGAGTCCTAAAAATATAAATTAGTAGAAACGGTGAAGCTTGACTATTTCTAATATATAAAGGTTCACCAGGGCTACACATGTTTCGGGCAAGTTGCCCTTTATCAAATGTGCAATCACATTTGATAAAGGGCAACTTTCCCAAAACATGTAATGCACTAGCAGTTTCTGTTTAGTTACCTGCAGAAATGTACATCTTATATGTACATATCAGCAACAACTAAAATGTCACACCTGACTCAGGAATTTATGTCTGGACTGTTTAGGGACACTGTCTCACGGCCCCATATTCTAACTGAGCATTACAGTGTTTCCTCTATTGTGGTGTAGTTTACCTCACTACAATATGGCTTTACTTGTGCCAACAGGAGTAAATACCATGATCAGATAATTGTTACCTGGGCTTTTTTTGATTCCGTGCATGCACAAACAATCATTATGTTTTTGCATAATATGCCAGAGGACAGTGCCATCATACTGCCCACATAATATGCCAGTATCCAAAATCCAGTATTTTATCTGCATTATCTGTCTGGGCCCGTACTAATATTCTGCCAGCGTAATTTTCCAGTGACCCACACCTCTTTTGTGCCTATGCATTGTGCCTGAGGCCAGAGCTACTATTCTGCTTACATAATATACCATTTAGTGATAACATTGGAATGTTTGATTAATGTTTCCACATCCCATACCACTATTATGCCTGGAACAGTAACAGTAGTGATGGTATGTTAGCATTGAAAGTACTGAACACTGCGACAAGGTTTTTTGTAAATGAGTGTATATTGGTTGGAATAAAATAGGTTAGATGCCTTTTTTTTAGAAATTTAATATTCGTTTGAAGTTCCATGTTTTTTGTGTGGATGATGTAAAATATTCCTTTATTTAAAAATTCCTTCAAATATGTCTTTATTCAGATTTATATATTTATAAATACTAATAGGAGAAAATGGATTTACAATTATATTGGGTTTTAAAAAGGCATTATTTTGGTCTTTCATTTTTAGAATTTTTACATGTAAAATCAGTAAGGAGATGTTCATGTAATAGGGATGCAACTTTTTTTTTTTGTGGCATATAACCATATGGCACCAGCCCCAAATCACTGTAATCTTTCAGGAAATGATCAGTTGTCATTAGTTGGGTGGCAGCTTTGGGCTCTTCCCCATCATGGACCCAGTAGCAGATGCCACCTCTAGCTCTACAGCATGTATGCACCTGCTAAACTGTACTGGAGGACACGCCAGGGTAGCTGGACACAATTTGCAATGTATTATGTTTAAAATGGCAGTAAAAAAAAGTCTGAATGTGAGTGATTTTTTTCAAAAATGTCAATAAAAAAACTTTTCCATGGGTTTTCAACTGGCATAGGTGTCTTTTGAATTAATGCCAGTCTAGTGGGTTGGCAGTTAAGTATAGGTTGTCTGCACCAGGTGTGCAATAACTATCCAGAGGTGTTGACCTTGTTCAATAAAGGAACACCATCTTGGCTACAAGTGCTTGTGCACACCATCAGCAGTCTAATGCAGTGAATCCTAGCAAATGAAAAAAGCTGGATCGGTACAGGTTTTAACACAGCACATCAGCAGTAAGCATAGCAACGTGGCACCTTGGTGCACATTAGTACCACGTTCCTGTATTGCGGAACCCAGAGCAAATTGTTAACATCCTCCACTCAATGACCATTGTAATCATGGAGCTGTTTTAAAGTCCTTACCGGTTAATAAATCTCTACATTTTTACTGATGGAACATTACCTGTATTCAAATCATTAGACTAAGTATTTTTGGGCTAGGCTGTGCTTTTTACCAAGAAACAGGTTTTATTGAAAAGGGGAGAGAAGCTAAATCTGAACACAGCTGAGAAGCTGAGAAACCAGTCATAATTAGCAAGTTTGCTTCCAAAAAAAAAACCCATCTTTGCTGGCATAAAGCTGCTGGAATTTTCTATTATTAGCTGACAGCTGTGATGTCACCGAATCTGACAAGAAGCCAACAGGGAATCCCCAGAAGAAGGAGGAGGGAGGTCTGTGGACTTCCCTGCTTTTGTAAACAAAGATGTCCTTATTCTGACCTCTGTTCAAAGCAGCACTAGTGACGTGTGCTCTCACGATTTCCTCTCACCCCACCCTATCCCTCTACCTCAGTCAGAATTAGGCCAGTAGGTTCATGCTGTGTAAATTATCCTCCCAGCGTGGTGGCTGCCTGCTCAGTCTGAAAAATGCAGTACACTTAACCTTTAATAACCTTTCCTTTGTTTACTTTCTAGTGTGCTTTTAGCTGCAGCTAATAGGTATGCACACAGTACCTCTTCAGATTCAAATGCTAAAAGGTCAAATTCACCTTTTTTTTTCCAGTCACTGTTAAATCATTGGTTTGAGTAATTGCATTCTATCCATTTTTTTCTCTTACATACACAGTATCCTCTGTAGCAGGTTTTTGAAAGGCACTTTACTTTCTGTATAGACATACACATCAGTAGCCTGCGTGTGTGAGCTGTGGAAATCCATTAGCCTGTTCTTTAAATAACACATATGGTTTCTGCTAAATTATACTGAAAATAATGTTACTGTATTTTACACTAGAAAAAAACATTGGGAAATAAGTATTTGGAATTCTTTGTGCAGAATAAATACCTGAGTTCTGTTAGGGGTGCCAGAATTACTTAATTATTAAAACACATTTTATTTATGGAGTCATTTGATTGTTTAAATCTCTTCCAGAAATCATTTGATTCATGGTGATACATTTGTCATTGTTAGACTTATATAGGCATAGGAAGAGCCTTTCAGTTTCGTAACCTTGGTACTAATAATTGCTTTTGTTTAGAACCAAAAGTCCAATTATATATATATTACTAAGCAATTCTAATGTAAGGAATCACCACGTGTTTAACTTTAATTGTGTTCCTGGGTTAGGGTTTCATTAGCAGTTTTTATCAGGGCTGCTCTCAGAAATTACAGGCCCCCAACAAATTAGACCCCCCAATCCTGGGTTTTATATAGTTCAGTGCTTTTATTGGACCAGTAATAAAAAGTACAGCAAAATTAAAATGCATTTTTAGTACTTTTAAAAATATTTTCTTTGAAGCCAAAATCCATGTATCTAATTATCTGATTTAAAATGAATATACTCATAATCAGTTAGCAATGGGCTTTTACTTAACCTAATATTAGTCATCTTAAACTGCTGAAAGCACACCTCTAACTTGTTCCCAACATAATATGCACGGTTTCCATTATTCATTGCCATTTTAATATGTGTTTATGGGATCTGAAGTAAAAATAAATAGTAGAAGGGGATGCATTTGACAAATGTATTTATTTAAAACATTTTTTTCAATCTTGAAAGTAGTTTCCTAATTATTTCCTGTCCTTTTGTCCAGCAAATTCTGGCTCCCTTCAAGGTCCTCATACACCCCAATCCACTGGCAGTAACTCCATGGCAGAGATGCCTGGTGACCTGAAGCCTCCAACACCAGCTTCAACTCCCCACAATCAACTGCAACCAATGACAGGTGGAAGGTATGTACGTTAAACACTTTTTCTTTATGAAAGTGTTTCTTTCTGCAAAATAACACCACATTTGGTTTTGGCAGCAACAAGGAAGGTTCTGGAGGTTATGGTCTGCAAAGTGATCACTATAACTAGATTATGTTAGGATAAAATATGAATAGTTAAGTGGCCTAATCCTATATAGCCCAAGCCCTGCCTTATTTTATGTTTACACATTGATCTTTAAGCAACTGCCAGGAGTTCATTCTGGGATAAGGCAAGTGTACTAGGCTTGACTCGTTTTGCCTTTTCTTGTTTATTCCTTTTGACAGCTTATAAACTACAGAGCAGAAAAAGTGAAGGAAGAGAGAAAAAAACCTGACATTTGAGAAGATGCAAGAGCTGTCTGAAGCAGGCAATAGAGGATGCATTTTGATGCAAATGATAGAAAACCTTTTGTTGAAATGCACTTGCAGGACACAGAGGGCTCAATATCTATGCTCAGTGTTTTGTGTAAGGTGGCTTACCAACACTAGTCTTCTGAGATTGCTTTGGCTTGGCAAAAGCATATAGCTGTAGACCTTGCTAAGTAAACTCAGATTATTAGCATTTTCTCATTCTTATAAAATAAGGACAGTCAGCTAATCAAGCTAGTATATTTCTGTAATGGTTGGATTAGTAAACTAGGTTCGTGGATGGAATTTGATTGAAAGTTTCCTATTTTTTAGGGTATTGCTGAACAACATTAGGATTAAAAGAACTAGTGTGCAGTGAAAATGCTATTTCGTGCTAGTGCTACTTAGATCTCTTCCACAGAGGGAATATCTGTAACTTTGATGGCCAGTGTGATGACCAGTAGGGAACTGGTGTTTTAGGAATAGTAACCTTGCAGGTATTTAACTCATAAGCAGAAATGGATCTAACCCTTAATTAGGTTTGTTGGGATTTACTGCCTAAATAAATGGTGGCACCAAGTAGAACTTAACTCGTTTCCATTATCTTTGTTGAATTTTGTTCTAGTTATTATTTTTGACTGTGTGAAGTAGCAGAAAGTGGTAATGCTAACTATTACAAAACACAATATAAATACCACAAACAGGTAAGTACCGTGGAGTAATTCTTGCTTTCAGTGTTTTCTGGTATTATAACCACACTGGGACCATTGCTGTTACATAAGCCTTTTTGAATTTTTTTCTTACTGAGAATTTAAGATTCTTCCAGATATTTAGGTATAAGAAGCCACCTATCTCTAGTTTTGTCTAGTTTAGGTGACATACACCTTATTGATTAGAAAGCCCTTTTTATCTATGGTAATCTTGATCAAAAGGAGCAATATTTAATTAGTAGATTTAATTCATGCACGGAACCATTTTATTATCCTGATATTTGGTTGGGTCTTCAAATTTAGATGATTAACAAAAGAGGACAGGTTGATACTTTTGTATGTCTGTATAATTTTATTTAGAAAGCGCCACAAATTTATGCTGCGCTGTACAATTCAGCAATACAAATATAATACTTTTAAAGGATGACATTGAGTGATGAAGTAGGGAAAGTTTCCATGATAAAAACAGTGATATTTCAAAGGATTCATAGGGAATAACAGCAACATTAAAAATAGTTTTCTAGGTTTTATCTATGCATATGCATTTCCACAAGCTCACGGGTGCATTGATATTTCACCTCAAAGATTCTTCTAGATGTGTATCTCTTCTGCCTTTCTTTATGGAGTAACTATTGTTACATTTCATGTGTATGCGGGTAGTTCAATTTATTTTAGCATGCCTCTATGTTTAATTTAATGCTTTTTTATTCTGTTTTTTTAATTATTTGTGTACAGCCAGTATTCAATGTAACCCTCCATCCATAAGTAGTTACTATTTTATTAGCCATAAAATCCTATGTATGAACACTCTGGGAGACGTGTAGGAGGTTATGACACTTAAATTATTACCATTTAAACAGATACAATAACACAACTTTGAAAAAGTTGAATAGCACAAACGGCTCAGTTACAAATGTTACTTATTATTATTATTGTTGTTAAATAAGATACCTATTGTATTCAGGTGGTTTATAGAGTAATCAACAATATGGCTACATACATTATTACATTTTGTATGTTCTAAAACAAAGTATTTTATGTTGTTTTATAGGAATAGTGCTGTGAGCGTACAAGACCCTTTCTCTGATGTGAATGATTCGACTTTTCAAAAACGAAATTCCATGACCCCTAATGCTTCCTATCCGCAAGGCATGAATGTACCAGATGTGATGGGACGCATGCCCTTTGAACCTAACAAAGATCCATTTGTTGGAATTAGAAAATGTATGTTTGTTTTTTTTTTTACTTAATCTACTTGTAGCAAGATCTTGTACACGATTTAATATCTGTTTTATTGTGTTCTAGAACTGGGAGTTTTAAAGATGTATTGAGTTTGTACTCCAATTTTGACATGCTTTTTGTATTGCAGGTGGTTGTAGACAACTGTCTGCTGTAAAGCAAATATTAAAACATTTGTTTTAATATATTAAAACAAAACAATTTTTATTTTGCTGCTGTCATTTATATTGCACTTATGTTATTTCAGTGAATAGCAGTGAGGATCAAAATTTTCGAATGTACTGTGTGAACGCTTACATAGTAAAATTGGTTGATTTTAGAGGATGTAAATGAAGATGATCTCACCCTACTTTAATCAATATTATAACATTTGATAAGGTGCATGAGTGGGTAATCAGCAACTGTTGATTGAGCATATAGATTTCCTAATTTACTTGAGGTGCAACAATCAAATTTTATACTTTAAATTTTTTCAGAAATCACAACATCTTTTCATCATGTTTCATAGCCAGAAAGGGAGGAGCGCAATTAAGAATATGGCTCCTAGTTTGATATGCTGAATCAGTGTTGACAGATTAATTTGGTGCCTGAGTGGTGCCTTAAGATTTAGCATCATAAATGGAGGAAATACTTTTAGGGTTTTATGGTTTGTACATTGAAAACTGTTACTCTGAAATCATTGAAAATTACACTTCAGCATAGGCAAAACTAAGCATATAAGAAGATGGTTATTGTAATTGTGTGGAGAATTTAACGGAAAAATATAAAATCCAAAAAATTCATAAAATGCTGTTATAGATGTTTTTGTAGGTGCAGTGTAGAGATAGGTCTGTTAAAAGAATAATAAAAAAAGATTCGAAACAAAAGGGAGTGGGTCATGATTTAAAATTAAGAAATGTTTGATTAAATGTCCTTCTGTCTGGTCCATGACTTTTAAAGAGGTCACTATACCCAACCTTTAGCAAGTTAGTGTTAAGAAAACATTTCACAAACTTTGCTGCCGCAACCAACAATCTTGAGATATTTTTTTGAGTACTTCTTGGAGAATTTTCCAGAGAATTCTCGCTATCTTAGAAAAATGCGTAATGTGCTGTATTGATCCCATATGCCACAACAACCATTACCCAGCATTCCTTTTTCCTTCCAGCTAAATCCAGTTTAGCAGTAGATATTTATGGAATTGTACTCATAGATTTCCTGCTAGACCCATTACAATCAACACGGACAGACCTCAATGAAATCACTAAAGGTTCAACTACTCTAAATCTGCTACTTCATTTTCACTCTACTAGACCTCTACACAGCATTTTGTCATTCTTGACCTCTCTTTGCTATTCCAATCTCTACTGTTGATTGGTATTGATAAGAATGCAATATCCCAGATCTCTTCCTATCCTTTAGATTAATCCTTTTGTGTCTCACTGTTCCTACATTCTCTCATTTCAGTGTCTATCTGTTTATATACAGCAACACACTATTATTGGGTCCTTTTTCTTCTCTATTTATATCTCTAACTAATTATGTCTTTTAGTTTTAACTATCATACATATTCTGATAATACTTAAATTTACCTCTCTCTGCAGACCTCCATTCTATTATGACTCTTGTTTCTGTATGTATTGCAACTGCGGTTTCCTTTTTTGCCCTCTTACTGTTGAAATTGCTTCAAACTCAGCATCGATAAAACAAGCTTATAGTATTTCCAGCCATTATATCTGTCTCCCTACTAGACAATATCAGCAGTGTACACAACAATCACATCTCTTTGGTTCTATAAAGAGTTATATTAATGTTCTCATGTACTCCTTGATTTCAAGTACTTACCTATTGTCTAACTGGCAAGTGAACACTTGACAGGCAGACAGATCGATGGACAGACATACAGTATATAGATATTCAGACAGAAAAGGGTAGATAAATCCCAAAGAGTTGTATGGTTGAAGTTGACAATGTTATAGTTTGGTTTTCAGATACTTTATAGAAAACTGATAAGTATTTGCTAATTTAATCATTTAGTGTCAGGAAACAGCGAACCTTTTATGACTGCCAGCCAAATGCCCAACAGCAGCATGCAGGATATGTACAACCAGAATTCTTCTGGAGTCATGTCCAATATGGGAATGAATCAACGCCAGCAATTCCCTTATGGACCTGGAGGTTATGATAGGAGGTAAGTAATGTGTAACATCACTTTTGTAAGGCTACAGACCTTAAATGCAATTTCAAGGATGTTGGCTATGAACAATTTACTTTTATGTATTATAAACAATTTGCAACAACAAAATTCTTTTAGGTTCAAATTTCATATATCCCTCACATGTAAATGCGTTCTGGAATATTTCTTTCGTTTACATGCTGTACCGATTAATGTTATTATTCACTGTCTGAAAATCCCCAATATAGGCAGGAATTCTAGCTAACAACAAATTAAATTACACTGCTTCTGTGCTTCTGTAGTTTTTAGCCTTACCATCATCCCAGGAAGCATTGAATTCTGTTTAATCCAAAAAGCATTGTTCACTAGTATAAAATGACCTAGTAACTATTTTTTTGTTGGAGAATAACACTATCTTCTTTTCATTGACAGCCTTCTATGCCAAAGTTCATGATTACAATCTAAAACAGAAAAGTGCAAAAGAGATACGCACAATAGTGCATGACCCAAATATAAAAATATCAAAGTGGATAGGGATCCTTAAAACCAAGAGGAACAGAGGTTCAGTAAAGTGCTTGAA
>JAKJJM010050528.1:0-10860 GCA_021901965.1 Pipa carvalhoi | reverse complement strand
TGTCCCGATTTGAAGCTGTGGGAGCCGCCATCTTGTGCCCAACCTGCCAATCAACCACTCTGACACGCCCCCTAAGGCATGTCAAATATGCTTGTGCGTATTGCAGGAGGAAGGCTGGTAGGAGGTGCTTACTTGTCAATCAAGTAATCCGCGCCTCCTCCTATAGCCTTTCTATCCGACACAGCCTGCAGTGTCAACAATGTTGTTTCAAGCTGACAGGTGCACTTTAAGGTTAAATCTAGTGCATTGCTTCCTGTATTCATTAAAGGGGATCTAAAGACACAGTTTTTATCTGCCCTTTAAAACAAGTGGGGTCAGCATCCTGCACATAGACCTTTATATAATCATCCCTGCAGCATGCAGATTTTATATGTCTCTGGGTTTATGTACTAATATGTATTTCCCCCAGCTATACCTTCTCCCCGATGATAAATACATGTTGCTGAACTGAATTCCCTACAGCAGCTTTATGCTATTAGTCTCTAAGGAGATCCGAGGTAACAAGAATAAGGTTTCATGCAAGCTGAGATTTTAGCAGTGCTGTCTATCATGATTTTTTTATAGTGTCCTAATAATGTCAGGAGGTATGGTTCCAAATGCTGTAGGACTTAGCAGAACTACAATTCCCTTGAGTTAGAAACAAAATGATATGCTCAAAAGCCACATCTTTGTGTGTAATAGAGACATACTGTTAAATAGTTATATTGTTCTTTCTATAAGATCTGCTTTTTACAGTGGGTGCGTCAGTATCAGTTAAGGCTGCAGAAGCCTTATAACAGAGGGAGACTTATAAAATCTTCCTAATTCTGATTAGATTCCAGTACAGTCTTACCCAAAACAGATTGTACATGTCTTCCTCAGTAACGGGGAGTGTTGGCGTGAATGAATTAATAATGATCTATACAAAAAAGTTTATTTTGTAGGTATCCAGAGTGGCAGTAATGACCCATGCAACCCTTCAGCTTAGACTATGGCTCAGTTGTTACTGGTGGAAATACCTACAGGCCTCATTTTTCTGCGTCCCTGGTTAATGAGGGAGTTTAGGAAGCTTATATTTGATTATGCCACAACTAGTGTTGCTAATACTTTTTTTTGTAGATTGGACATCTATCAAATACACACCTTGCACGGATGATTGTTATAGTCTTAATGTATAACAGACTACATGTTTATAGGGATTCCAGAAACTGGCTATAACTGGCTAGTTAAATATAACTATATACAATATCCATGTGCATGGACTGGTCATATTGTGTGGTCACACATGATATTGGCGCCCTCTGCAGGATATGTAGCTCAATATATTAATAATTAGCTGGGCAGCAAGCATATATCATAGGTGTTTAATGTACGGTGAATTAATCTCGCCCCTTCAGTCAACTACTTTACTGCAACCTCTAAAGAGTTTCAGATGATAAAATGTAAAGGGTTGCAGTGATGGGAAATAGAAATAAAATATTTGACATTGCTACCTTGATCATTAATTGATCAGATCGCTCCCAATAGTATTTTAATACATACATGGCTACAGGATTTCCCATCTTTTGATGAATCTTAAGTTCGTCTTGACCTGCTACCGTTTCTTTCCACCAAGGATGTATTTTGAACTGTTATGTTTTTCTTTTTTTGTGGAAGAGAGGAGTAGGCTGTAGGAGACCAAGGCAGAAGATCTGCTGCAGATGGTGTTTATTGTGTTAAAGAGCCACAGGGCTTTGTCTCTATGCTTGCTGCTATTGCACTGTAGAGAGGATTATGGAGGCCATAGAAGCTGGGGTTGTACCTGGCAGGTGAGACATTCCTATGATAACAGGAAGTTGTTGTATGCGCTAGCCCATCCTAACACTGTCTGTGCAACTGAACCGTAAAACAAGCACAGGCTGTGAAACTGCTTTACGTTGTCAGAAAGCTTCCCTTTCAGCCTTGAAAATGCAGTTTCATAGATTTGTCTCTCTCTCTCAGGAACAGGAGACGGCAATTGCTTATTGGTAACAGACTGATCCCAGCAGAGAGAGCCTTTGAAAATGTTTAATGCAAAGTTGTTACATTCTTCCCAGGAAGAAGCAAGGCAAACATTAAACCAGCAGAAATCTGGCTCTCGCTCTGACTCCCGTGAGGATGAGATTTCTCCTCCCCCACCGATGAATCAGGTAGTGAAGGGCAGAAGGCGCCGGGGGGCTATCAGCGCTGAGGTGTATACGGAGGAGGATGCTGCATCATATGTCCGCAAGGTAAACACAATAGATCATGGGGCTACCTTTCTTTATGTCTCACCTTTAACTGCTGCATTGTTATGTTTCACTTTATGCCTATAGGATTGCCCTAATGTAGTGGGAGGAAGTAGGTATAAAGCCCCACCCATTACATGGTCTCTAAGGCAGTGCCCTTTCTACTACATGTTATGTCCGTGGTAGTAAAGGTTTGCCACCAGTTTTTTTTTTTTTTTTGTGGTTTGCTTCTACACCCCATGCAGTCAGTTTCTGGGATGGAGCTGTACCATGCATATAATAACTGTGTGCGTCTTTCTTCTTTAGGTCATCCCTAAAGATTACAAAACCATGGCAGCTTTGGCTAAAGCGATTGAAAAGAATGTCCTATTTGCCCACCTGGATGATAATGAAAGAAGGTATGAATTGGCCCAGACTGTGCAACACCTTAACAAAGATAAAATTTGAACAAGAGCGTGATCTTTATATGTCTGACCACAGCAGACAGGGAAATCAAACCTCAATCCAGTGACTTGCGTTAAATACCATTTTATTTGGACATTTCATTAGAATTAAATGGCAAACATTTTAGATTGAGTTTTGCATCATTTTAAATGACTGTTCTATGATTCTAATGAATATGTTGTAATAAAGCACAATTTGAATGCTGCAGCGCAGTTTTCCTAATTGGGAAACATCACACATAGCTGATAACTTAGTACGTGCACAAAGCCAGTAATAAATGAACCTTTATTACAGCTTAGCCAGTCTTGCGCAAGTTCAGCTAACACTCCCAAGAACCAGTTTCTGAAGTCTAAGTGACAGTTTATATATGCTGAATACTCAGAAACACAAAAAAATAAACTTACGCCTTTGATTGTTGTGGCAGGTATTGAAATACAGCGCTTGTAGAAATGTGATCTTGAAAGCTAAATTTATGAATTGTATTGATTTATGTCTGTTTTTATCTTTACTAATAGCAGCCATGTTGTTAAACAAACCTAACCCAGTCCTATTGTTTGTTATTGTGCTTTACTGAAAGCATATACAGGAAGTGTTGCCCTAAAGCCCAATTTTTAAAGCTAAATATCTTACTTTATAGACACAATGTAGAACAGTGGTTCTCAACCTCTTTATTGCCATGACCCCTTTAGTACAGTTCCCTGTGATTTGGCGACCCCCCATTCATTAATTGTTATTGGGCGACCCCATTCAAACCCTATATATCCAATGGTCTTAGGCGACCCCTGGCAAATTGTCATTCGACCCCCAATGGGGTCCTGACCCACAGGTTGAGAACCACTGATGTAGAATGTTTGGAAGAACAGAATGAATATATAGTAACTATAAATGCATTTGAGGCATTTTCAGTTTTTGGTTTTACTGTTCCTTTAACGGGTAGAAGTATTTGCTGTTTCCAATATAAAAGACAAGGAAAGGAGCAGTAAAGCTACTGCTGAGATGCATAGGACTTGCTCCTTGTAACATTTTTTTCTCTTCTTGCAGTGATATCTTTGATGCAATGTTTTCAGTCACATACATCGCAGGAGAGACAGTCATACAGCAAGGTAAAGCTGCAGTTGGGATATGGTGTCCTATCTGTGTATGATGTAAGCAAAAGATTGTATGGCATCACAGCCTAACACTGTGCCTTCCAGTTGCACTACACAGTATTTAAATCTTCCAATCACCGCCAGGCACAGCCATATCAGTTTACCTTAAAGCCTTGTCTTTTGTTTTGCAGGAGACGAAGGGGATAATTTCTATGTCGTTGACCAGGGTGAAATGGATGTAAGTTTTGCTTTCTTTGCTAAAGTATCCGGTTGCTTTCACGATTACATAAATAGCGCATTTCAACATTCTGTTCAGCAGCTGCGGCAAGGCTAGTGATTATTGGAATACTTTAACATTTACAGGTTATTGTTTCTTACTCACAGCTACAAAATATTATGCCATGAACAGGTTAGTCTGCTTTCTATGAATTCCCTGAGGCAGGGCCTGACTGCATGGAAATCTCAAACAAACCATATCAGCTCCTCCTGGCAGAACTACTATGTAATGTGTGCCCCAGATAGGAAAGCCTCTGTAGAAATAAATGAGCTTCTGTGGTCCAGAAACTATGGGAAGCGCAAGAAACAAAGAAAAATGGGGAAAACCCCTAGTGCATTATCCTCAGACAGTATAACAATTTGTGCGTATATGGTGTGGAAAAAGTGACGTTGTTGAAACTTGGGGGGTGTGGAATCAACCTCCCAAAAAAGTGCACTCACCAGAGGTACATAAAAAGACTGCTCTTACAATAAGAGCATAAGGAGTCGTGAACACAGTGCTGTAGAACAGTGTGTAGTGGAAACGTGACTTCACTGCTGACTTGATGTGTAATAATGTGGGGGGTGTAGAGAATACACCCCCCAGGTGAAATACACTCACCAAAAAGACGTAAAGCGTCTTAACATGTAGTCACAGGTAGGATCCTGGATATAAGTGGTCCCAAGGTGTAGGTGTCCTATGTTAGGCTCAAAAATAGAGACCTCAATGCATAGCCAGTATATACTTAAAATAAGTTTAATGCAAATGAATGGGTACTCACAAAGCAATGTGAATGAAAGTGCAGAAAGAGTTAACAATACTCTATAGAACGTCCTTAAAAAGTCCACCAAATCCTCACAAAAAGTCCACCAAATCCTCTCAACGCGTTTTGACGAAAACCGACTTCAGCTTCCTCAGTCAGTGGTCTGGTAGAAAATGTGGCTGCTTTTCACTGCTTTAAGAGTATCAGGCTGATCTGTGTGTGACCCCTGCATCTATGTTGTTATACACAGAGGAATGACTAACGTGTCTGTTTACTAAAACTTTACTCCTACGATCACAAACCATCTCCCTTATCTCCTGATATAGAGAAAATGCCCAGATGTTTTCCAGCTTATTCTTTGACTTTTCTTTTAGGTGTATGTGAACAACGAGTGGATGACCAGTATCGGAGAGGGAGGAAGTTTTGGGGAGCTGGCTTTAATTTATGGGACTCCCAGAGCAGCCACTGTGAAAGCCAAAACCAATGTGAAGTTGTGGGGAATAGACCGTGACAGTTACAGGAGAATCCTTATGGTGAGTTTTCAGCACATCTGAAGCTTTAGCCCAGGGGTTCCCATACCATGAGGCAGCCTCAGCTGTGACAAAAAGTACCCAATGTACCTGTAGAAACTGGCTTTGGGATAGTAGAGATTCAGCCCTACCAAAATATATTTTAAGTCTGTGGTGTAAGGGGCTTTTTCCAGCTCTGCCCCTTATCAGTAATATGTGTCTGTAAGCCAGGTTTGTGTTTAGTGGCTTCTGGGTATTGTCCAATATGGGGAAGCACATCACTGAGATGACATGTGACTCCCTTGTTCATATTGCGGACCTCTAATACAATACCTAACAAGGACCATCAGGTAACCAGTGTGTAAAGGCCCCTGGATGGACTGTGTATTTAGTATCTGTAGGATCTGCAGAGGATATCAGGGACATTGTGCTGTACCAAGTGAGCTCATACCGGATCCAGAAACATCCTTGCTTCTCTCAGGCTCCACCTGCTTGTCTTCCATCAAAAGGAAACTGATCTGTGCAGAGTTAATCTGAATGCCCTTACTGGAAATCTTGTTAAAATATATATCTGATTATGTGGTTACAGGGAAGCACATTAAGGAAGCGGAAGATGTATGAAGAATTTTTGAGCAAAGTGTCTATCTTGGGTGAGTGTTGCCCCCCTATGGCTTGAACACAGAGGTGCATATGGGATAGGTATAATTAGGAGAAAAATAAGAGAACATGTAATGGCTGAAATCCTAGATAAGCCAGTAAGTTATCAGTGAAGGTATATAAAAAGTATTGCCTTGGTAAGGGATCAGATCTCCTTTATAAGCTTAAGTAAAAGGGCAAAACGGATGCTATTTAGTTTAGCGCCAGCGGTGACTTGAATCTTATAGGTGCACCTTATTCTTTTCTCTAAAAACTCTGTATGTGCATTTGGCAAAAGCCTTCAACCTACCTGTTTTTTTTGTCACAAATATTTTGGTTGAACCCCTTTAACTTCTTTCCTTCTATAGAATCTCTGGATAAGTGGGAGCGGCTGACCGTGGCTGATGCGCTGGAACCCGTACAGTTTGAGGATGGACAGAAGATTGTGGTGCAGGGAGAGCCTGGAGATGAGTTCTTCATCATTCTAGAGGTATGGATTAGTTTTGTCTTTATATGGGAAGGCAATGTGTATATTTCCCACCATTATAACCACTTTTATTCTTATGTTCATTTTTTATTTATAAAATGGTATTGTTGTTCCAAATTCGCTGCTTATTAACATGTTGATCACCGGGGACAATGATATGTCTGAATTCTGGCAGATTCCATATAGATACAGTAAAAGGTGTGTTTGGGTTTTAGGTGTTTGCAGTGGCTGCTGGGTGAAATATGATAATGATCAGTGTGGCCATGATAAAATCTCTAGTGGCACTGTCTTTAAATGAATGCTAGGACACACCTTAAAAATGAATATTGGGTTTAATATGTACTGGCCACACAATTAAATATATGTGTTTATAATAATTTGTAAAACATTTCGCAATATAAATGCACAGACTGGGAAACCATGTCCCATGTATAAAAGCACAGCCAAAACCACCGGCCCATGACAGATACTGAATGCAAATGCATTCCAATGCTAGATCTGGTACCCAGGGCAGGCATTCCCCAGCGAGTAATAGGGAAGGAATAATACCTGTGGGCTGGTGCCGGTAATGGCACACCCTCACCCTCCAGTGCTAGATTGTGTGTGGTATGTGCTTTCTGGTCTGACAAAGCATACACTTTTTATCTCTATTAGTTCACTGTTAAGTGCAGACACCAAGGTTTAGCTCATAATGACCTGCAGCCGTAAGTAGGTTGTACATAACCTGCTATAATTAATAATTTAATTCGTGTTAAGTATTGCAGTAAGAATCACCCTAAATGGTAAGACTAGGAGTTCTGTAACCATTGGCTCTGCTTCCCTGGTGAAACTCCAGTTGAGTGTGCCGTGCACTCTGTTCACTACAGTGTCTAATGCACTATACTCCAAAGCTTGTTTTAGTCTCTTTGAGAGCCACCAAGATCCAAGTGACATTCAGTGGTTCCTCCTTTGATGCATCAAGTGAAACAAAAGAGGGACTGTAAACATCGTGGACCTAAGAACAACTGGGGAAATGTATAACCCTAGTAACCTGGCCAAAAAGCATTGGTGACTGCAGTTATTGATCTCATTTCTGTGGTGGGTGATTAGATTAGCATTGGCATGGTACACTTGAGAATCGGTGGTCTAGAAAAAGTGCAGCAAACTTTGCAAGCAAACTTTTACAGGATAAAATTCATATGGGTACAGTATTGGATTCAGTATAATATTCATGCGGTTACAGTTCAGTATTCCCTGGATACAGGATAAAATTCATATGGGTACAGTGTTACTTTTATTCGGAATAATATTAATTTAGGAATAGTACAGTAACCTTGCATTCTGCATGCAATTTTCATAGTCTCAGTAAAGAATGTCTCATATTCTGGATAGAGTACAGCATTCCTTAGATTCAGCTGGATATAGTACAGCATCTCCTGGATTGTGGATAAAATACTTCCTGGAACAGTTTATTTGGAATTCAGGCTAGCATTCTTGTAGGCCCAGTGCAGCATTCTGGAAATCCAGGAAGTCCAACATAGATACACTTCAGCCAAAGTTATGTATGATGTTACTTCCCAGACAGATTGGAAAGATATCAGGAACTTGCATGAACCCCAGAGACGACTATGGACAGTAAGAGATTTAAATGAATGCTGGACAGTGTTTTACATTCTCTTATCTCCCTCAGGGGACTGCGGCAGTGCTGCAGCGTCGATCGGAAAATGAGGAATTTGTAGAAGTTGGACGATTGGGTCCTTCCGATTATTTTGGTGAGTTGTGCCAGTGCACAATTTGTGACTTGTGTCCTGTGACCTGTTGTTCAACTTGTCAGATATACTATATATGAACAAACCATTATTTATATTGTGCAACGAGCTTGACACTTAGTAAAGTTTCCTAAATACGAGCGATTTAACACTAGCTGATCTTGCTGTTTAACCCAATTAACGGAGGCATCTGTGGCATGTTTGCCCACATGTGGGCAAGTCATATTGACAGATATAATCTGTCAGCAAATCAGATGATAATGTAAGGCAAGTGTGTTCTGTTGATACCCATGAAGACACAAGCACAGGATTAACAGGCTGAATTTTCATACTATAAGTGGAGGTTCCAGTTGTTTGGGGGCCATGTGCAAAGTAATAGTCTGTGATTTTGTTAATGCCCAACAGTTACGGTAAATCGGTCAGACTGGCAGACCATCCGTGTTTGATGCATTTTGTATTTTAAGAGTTGCACAGCTGGAAAGGGGGAAAGCTATTCCTCAGTGTTCTGCACACAGGCCATATCTTTGTGTTACACTTGGTTACTAAGTATTGGCTTGTTGTATAACTGAAGTGGCTGATCAGTGGAAGGTCTGTAATATAAACAAAGGCTTGCTCCCTCCATGCAGGAGATAAGACTGCAGGATTGGCGAGTTGGAACACACTGAGAAGGAGTTGTGCCTGTAACATCTTTGTTTCTTTTTTTTCCCCAGGTGAAATAGCCCTGCTGATGAACCGGCCACGTGCAGCCACTGTAGTAGCTCGTGGTCCCCTCAAGTGCGTTAAACTTGACCGCCCACGCTTTGAGAGGGTCTTAGGACCGTGCTCTGATATCCTGAAGCGAAACATACAGCAGTACAACAGCTTTGTCTCACTCTCTGTCTGAGTTGCCCATCCTTCCCAGATCACATTGGGATCCTCTGTTTCCTCCACTCAGCACTGCGCGGCTTCACTTCCGCACTCCGCTTCTCCTTCACAGCAGAACGGCACCTGTCAAAAGTTCATCTTCGATTTCTTTTTTTATTGTTTGAGGGACTATTTTTGTATTTCTCTGTACCTGTTGCTGCCACAGACTCCTGTTTCTGCCAGTGGAAACCCAGTGTGCACAGAGGAAAAAATGAATGCGGTTAGGGGTTAAATGGCGGCGATTGCTGTGCTTTTAGTGTCGATATGATTGTGGGGTAACCTACTGTAGGCTTGTGTAGTAGTGCTGTTGCTATGGTTTACGTGAGCGCTAAGCTGTTTCCTTATTCTGAGTATGTAGAAAGGCTAGTCTTATTTGCCCTGTGCTGTGAGTTGCGGAGAGAACATGGTCCAGCACACAAGCTGTCTCTTTTTATCAGGAACAACTACACGGAGAGAGTTAGATGGTTTCTTTAATTGGAAATTATTTCAGCATCCCAAGGATGATCCATTTTTATCCAAAGAGATTTTAGTGGCCTATCCCATCACCTGCCGCAAGAAAAAGTACTGCAAAGCATTGCCACAATTTAACCCTCAAGTCAACCGCACTCCTTTGTGAAACTGCAACCCCAGCGCCGCCATTGCTGCTTCTTCCTGTGCTTCGTCCCGAGCTAATGTCTTGCTTGTACAGCCAAACAGTGGATATATCTGGCAGGGGCTTTAACTGTGCAATCAAAAGGTTTCTCTGTCTTTTGCAAGCACTGTTTAAGGCTGTTTTGCAAACTGTTGTCTTTCTCCCATCCCTGTGTATGCAAATGATCACCCTGCCAAGGTAACATTCAGTGACAGTTTGTGTTTCTCCAGGGGTAATGTTGAAGGCTTAGCTGTACACATCAGGTTTTCTTTTCATGCTATTCTCACTTCTGATTAGTTAGCACTGCCCTACACAGATGGTTATTTGCAGCTTGTCTTTTAAGAGTGGGAGAAGGTTTACACAGCAGATAAAGCACTCTCCAGCAGCCAGTGCTAAAGAACCCTTAGATGGGCACTTGTTTCTAGTTGTGTAGTTGCAGGCAGGAGGATAGTTGCAGATATACAGTTGGGAAAGAATGACTCTTGCGATCAGCCTGCCAAGTGCTCCATGGGAACCTAACATGGCTGTGATTAGTTGTTCTGCACGCTGGGGTCTAGCTTGTATCACTGCACAGAATATTTCAGGTACGTATAATTAACACGTTGCCATATAGTTAGCCAATCAGCTTTTTTTGGAAAGGGAATTATTTGCACAAATTCCATGTAGCAAGAAAAAAAACCCACAAAGACATCTATTAACTAACGACTGTCCCTTTTCATCCAGTAAATATATGCACTTTCTGCTTCTCTTTCTACGTTCAGGCTTTTTATTTGCAATGAAATGTTTATAGTGTGTGTTAATGTTACTGTGGCTGAGTCCTGTGGCTAGCATTCCTGTATCACAGCTTCACCGGGTATGCTACACTGCCACCAATAAGATCCTAATGTTATATGTTTGGCCCAGAGTAATCTGGTCATCTTCCTATTTGTCTAAAATCCACGGTGCCCAAATTGGTAGCCCCACTCTGCACCTTGGCACATATGGCTGCCAGTAATATTCATTGTCTCCTATAGACTATTTCCTGTTACTTAAAGGAGGAAACCCAGCCTGCTCCTTTCGGCTGCTTCAAGCCTCCCTAGTTTAAAACGCCAGTCATTTTATTCTGCAAAACAAATCATTTATGGAACTCAAGTCCCTGAGTCATATAAGGCTTTTTTTTTTTTTTTTTTT
>JAKJJM010050525.1:0-10417 GCA_021901965.1 Pipa carvalhoi | reverse complement strand
CAGTGTAAGAACATTACAAGTTATGGGTACTGGATAACTGAAGGTAGTATCTTGATCCAGGGAATTATTCTGATTGCCATATTGGAGTCGGGAAGGAATTTTTTTTCCTAATATGAGTATAATTGGCTCTTGCCTCATGGGATTTTTTGCCTTCCTCTGAATCAACATTGCAGGAAAATAGGCTGAACTGGATGGACTTGTGTCTTTTTTCAGCCTTATAAACTATGTTACTATGTTAGATCAAGGGGCTCCTTACACTCCATGCATCAGTGTTAACCAGTGCCAACTCCTGCTGTGGCACAGAGAATCCACAAACCTGCTTAGTATGCCTTAGTCCCACCAACATTGTAACAGTGCCACAGTGTGCTTCTCTGACAAGTTACTATTCCAGCTTGGGATAGAAGCTCACACCTTTTTTAGGGAAAACAAATGGGGTAGAACCAAAATAGGGTCTTTAATTACTGCAACCAAGACAAAAGTATAGATATGTTCATGCATACATACACACACGCACATGTGAAGCTTCTCCAATTTCTACACATTTTTTAGAATATTTTTAGTGTTAAAAACCGGTGTTTGCCAAATAAGTCTTGTAAATTATCAAAATCTGCTGCGCAAGTTAATATTAAAAAGCATAATTATTCAATGGGACCTCTAGTCTCTTTAGATAGAATATTAATTTGTTTGTTTTTTTTTGTTTTTTTTTATAAGCCTGCTGGAGGTGAAATTAAATTGTGTAAAATGAAAGATTTTCAAGGACATTACTGAACAAACGAGGTATTCATTTTATTCCAAAGCCACTGAAGGATTTCTTGATGTTTTTTATTTCATTTGCTTTTGTATCACCAAGATAAGTTCCCCAATGAGACATAGAGAAAAAAAGAAAAAAAAGATTGATAACAGCTAAATTCATACAATCTTGCTAAATTTGACACAGAGATTTATCGTTTTCTATTTTCATAGATTAAAATGTAGTGCAGATAAAAGTATGATTGGTGTATTTTTTAAAAAAAGATGTCCCTATAGGGAAGTCCATTGAATTAGAATAAGTAACATGGATAAAGTCATTATGTTACTGTTGGACTGAAGGGCGATTGAAGGTCATGCAATTCACTACTCATGGTGTGATTTACCATTTACTTTCACTTAGCCAGTACAGAGTTTAACATTAACTGATGGATATTCCACAGATGAAGGAGTCTAAGGTATTGATGAAAAGAAAACTCTGATGACCAGAATGTCGTCGGATTGTGAAAGAAGGAAAGAATTCAATATAAATATATATGTATACACATATGCAGGTTTGACTGTCATTTTGCTTATTTTCTGAATATTTATCTACAAATAATCCAGAATATTGAGTATTTTTTAATTTTCCTTTTTTTTTTCATAATTATTCTTGTTTAGATTTTTTTCGTTGAACATTTTGCATTTTTTTTCCCTGTTTATTTTAAGTTTTATTTTAAATAAAAACATTGGTTTTCCATTTCCAGTGTGGGCTCAGACTTTTGGAATTGACCTCATATAACATGGTTTATTTCCCTTCAACCTTCTCCCCAATACCAGTGGGGCATTACCAGCGTACACTGTACATAGACGATATGTCTACTACAGAGCAACTGGTACATTTAATGGGTCTTCTCATTGGTATGTATGTATGTATGTGTATAATTATATTTATAAAGCGCCACAAATTTACTCAGCGCTGTACAATTCAGCAATACAAATATAATACAGACATGGGAAAAGTGCATTACACAATCCAAGCATAAAGACACTTTAAGTGCCGGGTTGTGATTGACACAGGAGGTTGGAGGTCCCTGGCCCGTAGAGCTTACAATCTAAGTGGTGTAATAATATTCCACACTTTTCTTGTGGAAAGAACCATCATTCAACAGTTGAAGAGATATAGAGAGTGATAAAGACATCTTACTGGTTTAGTGGGACACCCCATTTTGTTATTGCAAAAGGAAAAAGGCAGAACATTCTGCAAAAAACAAATGTCCCCCTGAACCAATAAGGAATATTCTGTAAACAAACTGAATATTTAAAAGAAAAGTAACACCAAAAAATCAAAATGCCTCAAATGCATTTATAGTTACTATATAATCAATCTGAGTTTTCAAAAATTCTAAATTGTGTCTATAAAGTATGATATTTACCTTTAAAAACTGAGCTTTCTGGGACATGCTCCTTGAAAATAGTATTAAAAAAAAACAATGGAACTGGCGAGATCTGTTTAACAATAAGGCTGCTATCAGTAGAGATAAAAACAGGCAAAGCAATACAATCCATAAATTTAACTTCGAAGATACCATCATAACAAGTGCTGTATCTGCCATGCTAACCAAAATGACATTTTATTTATTTTTTTAGCTGTTACCAGTCCTTTAAGGGAAAGGAAATTAAATAAAGTCTCCGTTTCAAGATATTTTCTTTGAGAAATAAAACAAAAATCAAAAGAACGATTCAGGATTTTCTTATAGAAGAGAACTGTAATACAGATGTTGTAGCTAGGAAGCTTGACTATTCTTATTATGCATTCGGCCTCATTATGCAAAGAGCAGTGATTTCTACCCAGTGGCACTCCAGCTGTTACTGAACTACAACTCACAGCATGATGCACAGAACTGCAGTTCAGCAGCAGCTGGAGTCCTATGGGTAAGCAGTCACTATCACTAAGTATTTGCCTAGTGGTGTCATGAAAGTGGATATAAAATAAGGCTTAGTGCTGTAAATGATAGCACTTTGCTTAGATTCAAGCTTGGCTTTCAACATTCCCGTTACAATCTGTTACATATTATTCTGTTTTTAGTATTCTTCTGTCTACTTTTAAAAAAAGTACTATAATTCCAGCTCAACCATTAGAAGGGCACAGGGAGTACAACATTTCCAGAACTCTGAAATAGTATTTTATACCTTTATTCTTCTGCAATCTGCATTTACTAATACAAATGAGATTTTACATATTGCCCAGGATAAAGTGCTGTACCCTCCTTAGAATTTAATAAAGCAGTGGTTCAGCCGGCCAAAAAAGGGTTAGGATAGTTGGTTTTGCTTTTTTATTTAATTGGAATTTTCTGCTTTCTTTATACAGAAACTACAAACTCAACAACAAAAAGAAAATTGAAAGCATATATGGAGAAACCAGTTAATATTCATACGTCTTACGGAGGTTACCGTGTAGAGCAGTTTTTTGTAGTATGACAATTACTGTAGATCAGAAGATGTTAGAAAAGGTGTATGACTGAGAAGGTAATTTAGAAGATGGAGTAATCAAATCAAAGCCAGCCAGAAAAATGTTTTGGCTTATCAATAATCGTAACTTATATTTAAATGAGCTAAGAATAAGTGAAGTGACAGTCAGCAATAGCTTCTGTGGAGGTGGTATGTTGAGTTTATTATTATTGTGAATTATGGAAAATTGTCTACTTTCATTTAAAGATACAAGCACTGCTGCCTTGCAGCGCTGAGGTTCTGGGTTCAATTCCACCCTGGACTTCATCTGCATGGAGTTTGTATGTTCTCCCCACACCTGCGTGGGCTTCCTCCAGCCACTCCGGTTTCCGCCCACAATCCAAAAAGATACATCTGTGTGTGTCTATGTGTGTGTGACTGAATAGGGAAACTAGATTGTAAGCTCCATGGGGCAGGGACTGAAGTGAATGATGAATCTCTGTAAAACGCTGTGTAATATATCAGCACTATATATAAATGAATCAATACATACAAAACATACATACAAGAAGAAAAGGTAGAGTTGCTTCCCATATTTAGTCATAGTAGCCGAAGCTGGTGGAAGATCTAGACAAGACAGGCATTCACCTAGGGCCCTGCATGTTGGAATACCCCAATGGTCTGCCAAGAAGCTGTAGCATTTCCCCTTTAATGCACAGCATCTGGGTATGTTTATGGGAGATTCTGAGCAGGTGTAGGGTAGTGCAAAGTATCTGTGGCATATGTGGGTAGAACTGCATTAAGGGGGTCATTCCGGAAACTTCGAATTTTCCATCCCGAATTCACTGATAGCGAACCCCCATTATAAAGTCGCAACCGTGATAATTCTCCTATTGTAAAATCGTGACGCGACAATTTTTTAGTCGCAGTCACGACTTTATAATGGGAGTTCGCTGTCAGTGAATTTGGGACGGAAAATTTGGAGTTTCTGGAATGACCCTCTAAATTTCAAGCCTGTGTATTGATACACTGATACATGTATTGTACCTTGACACATTACTGGATAAATTCCAAAAGATCAACCAGAAAGCATAAAATCATGTTAAAATGAAATCTTCCATGACATTTATATTGATGAAAAAGTCATTCCACTACAGATGTTCAATTGGTGAATTTTGTAGTTGAGGAAGAAGATAAACCAAGAGAAACTAAACTTTCCAGACTGTTAGGGCGAAACTTATTAAAATCGAAAATACCATTTTCGTTTGAAATATTTCGAAAATGGTATTTTCGATTTAGGAATTTCAAGTTTTTTATTCGAAATTTCGAGTTTTTAACTCGAAATTTCAAATAAACTAGAAATTCCGAATGCCTCCTTTCTTCTATTAAATGTAACGAGCGGCGCTTCCATGCAAGCGCTGCTCGTTACATTAAGCTGCTGAATACAGCAGCCGCTGGGGAGAGATGAGTCTCCCCAGGGGCTGCTGTATTCAGCAGTTAATGTAACGAGCGGCGTTCGCATGGAAGCACCACTCGTTACATTTAATAGAAGAAAGGAGGCATTTGGAATTTCGAGTTTATTCGAAATCTCGAGTTAAAATCCCATTTTCGAATATTTTCGAAAATGGCATTTTCGATTTTAATAAATTTCGCCCTTAAAGTTGGTACTGTGCATTGTCTGCTATGCACAGAGAACCTCTAAGGATCTGTCTACAGAACAAAAAAGATATTGTCGAGAGCTGAAAAACCCCAATGGTGTAGATAAGCTATTAGGTCATTCAGAAATATTTATAGTTAAGGGATCACTATTCACCCGTTATCCGCTGGAAATTGTAAGATTATAAGGGACAAGTGAGGGCCCCTTCCCATAAAATATGCCTACACAATGTTTTGCATTCTTGAAACATCTGTTGGGTACCTAGAACAGAGAATTTTGTAGAACATAGAGAAACTTGGAAAAGCAGATACTTTTGTGCAATTTACAGACAATTCCAAGAAGGTACCAGAAGTATGAAAATACTGTGAAGCTTTATGGAGGGAGATGGTTTCCTTTAGCTTACCCACAAGGAGACTATTGTAAGGGTGGACCATTATAGCTACTGCAAAGGGAAGAAAATTTCATTCAGAATCTTCATACTGCTTTGGCACCTCTATGGTACCATATTATTAAAACTGCTGATTGTCTAACCTTGACAGAGTAGCAAATAGAGGGATTGTTGCTCAATGGGGAACTTAAAAATCTCTTCAGAACTTACTTTCAGAACCCGGTACAGTAAACTGCCTACATCTGCTACATGCGGATACCTAAAAAAACTAGGAAAATGTTAGAAACGTAGGGGACAGTTGTCCACGTGTAATGGTGCAGAATACAATGAAGAAACAGGGTAAGCAATAGCAGATTGATTCACACATTGTTCACCCCATATTTTTCCCATATAAAGATAATAACAACACAACATACTGACCGTCATTTCGTAGAGTCAGCGGTGTTGGTGGACTCATCACTCTCGTATTAGTCAGTGGATTTTTTACAAGACAAATGTAGCTGCCAACATCAGAAGCTTGTGCTTTGGCAATATAAAGATTTCCTGTCTGCTGGGAGATGAAGCGGCGACTATCTTCAGCCACAAAAGAGGGGAACTCATTGAATACCCAACTGTAGATAAGCTCTAGAAAAAGAAGAAAGTCATTCATTATTACATCCATATGTTTTAGGATATTTGAAATCAAAATTCCATATTTGAAACTGAGCACGACACAACAGAATAAAATGTACATGTTGAAAGTAGTCTTTACCTTTACAATAACCATATCATGATTAGCTATTTGTGTATACAAAAGTAAACTCAATGGTTGTCAGAAATAGTATTTTCTCTCTTCCATACAAGACTGCAATTTTCTTGATGGAATCTCCTGGCTTTAGAGTGGGGGAAAAAATCCGTTAGATAACTGCCAATTTTAAACGCATCATCAACTTGTGACATACAGAAGCAGAGGGATTGCTTTTGTCCAATTCTATAATGATACTTTTGTCATTGGAACAAAACAAATTGAGATTTCCCAATGTGCTAACAGCATTTTCTCCATTGGACTGAATGTGTATTTACCATCTTATCTAGAGTTATCTTAAAATGATTCTGACAGTAGAGTGGCTTTGCACAGTACTAACAGCACTATGCTGTCAACGTAAGTAAAACAGGGATGGAGTCATTCTGTACTCTATGAGCAGTGCTCTCTTGTCAGTAGCAGTTTGAGGTACTGTGCTGGACCAATACAAAGTTTAAATGCAAGGTAAAGCACAAACAATTTTAAATCAATTAAATGTAGAAAGTCTGGCAGAGCAAACTGGTTTCAGCATGGTTAGGAAAATCTGGAAATGATTTGGGCAGCTGATGTCAGACAAGCTGTAGTTTGATCAATCACTCTTGGCTTGTGCACCAACAGTGATTAGCAAACCATCAATGACTGGGAACCGTTGAGTCCAAACAGTCGCATATAGGTATGAATTTACATCTATTCTCCACTTCCCCATGTTCACTGATTGAGCAACGTCTGCAAAGTGGCAAATACGCGACCAATTCAAGCAACTACACAAGTCGCAAAATTATGGAGCTCTTCACAACATTTTGCATGCGCATGCACAGGTACTTCTACTATTGACTAAGTGGAGGAGTGGTGTGAAGGTTTGAATGCAACTGGGTGAACTGCTCCGAATTAACCTGTTTGACTTCTCCACTTCAGACTGGCGAATTGAGTGGGTTTATGGCAGGGTGCCAGTGTTGTGTAAGGTGACTATTCATTTAAAAGTGACAATGGCAACTGCAATTAAATGACAATATGACCTAGGGACAAAGTGACATAGAAATAGAATATACACAGAATACAGCTAGTGGGATATGGTGAGACTGACATCACTGCCCTTCACTTGTCTAATTTGCCTCACTCCCCATGACTTCTCATCCTACTTCTATCTGACTGACTACACAACACTACACATGTGACAGTGTTCGGCACTGTCCGTCTGCTCAACAAGTGTAATCGTCACTTATTCAATACCGAGAAGTGAATTTGCAACTGTTTTGGCGATGCGACTCGAATTGTAGCAAAGTGAATTCGACAGGTGAATTCACACTTTAGTCAATGAGGCTTTCATTATGAACTACAAGTCCTTGGTACACGGTGACATTTAACACTTTTGGTCCTGGGTCATCAGTCAGTCATTGTGATTGTCTCAGCAGGCATTTTTAAGTAGAAGAGGGAGTGAATGTCTGTAATACAGAAATCTGAATGCAGATAATCACCATATACAGTATATATATATTTTTTAAATTAATTTGTTCACCTACCCCTCCACTGCCTAGTTATCTAATCAGTAAATAATTAAATATAAATACAGACTCCTACGTAGGAACTCTCCTGTACAACTAGTAACTTTGTGTCACTTTGCGTCCCTGTGCTCTGACAGTCACGGATTCTCTACTCTTTATTGACAAGGCACCGGATTACCTTGGCACAGAAGCGAATGGCATCGGAGGCAATTTATTACATAGTGCGCTGTAGTAAGTTGGACAGCAGGCGCCCTGCAATCAAACCCCCAGTTTGACACTTTTGTCTGGCATAGTAAAACTGGCAAATACAACACAGTACATCTTGCCTGAACTTGCAACTTCAACAGACTACGACACTTAATGAACAGAGGAATTACCCGTGCACTCTACTAAGTGATGCTTAGAGCTCTATAAGCTCGTGACTGTTGTAAGCGCCCAAATTGATAGCAAATTTGTCACACCACAGAGTTTGCTGAATATGCAAATATCAGGAAATGGCAAATAGATGTGAATTCTGACAATTGTTCAACTGTGCAGGCTTTGATAAATAGGCCCCATAGAGTTTCAGTGGAAGATCGGACTTGGAAACCATTAGAACAGTGGTTCTCAACCTGTGGGTCGGAACTCCATTGGGGGTTGAATGACGATTTGCCAGGGGTCACCTAAGACCATCAGAAATATAGTGTTTGAATGGGGTCGTCCAATAACAATTAATGAACGGGGGTCACCAAATCACAGGGAATTGTACTAAAGGGTCACGGCAATAAAAAGATTGAGAATCACTGCATTAGAAGATCTAACCGGAGGAGACTAAATTAAAAATTCTTTGCAGATAATCTACCCAGGTCCTTGCAATTAGATTTAGTGACCTGTTATAAACAACCTCTATATATCTCGCTGTTTTCCAAGCCTCATGATGAAAGTGGCTTCCCGGTAACATTGAATTTCTTTCTTTATAAATAAGCAGTTATGATTACCGTAGTCCTTAAAAAAAAAAAAAATCTTTTGTACATTTCTCTGGTTAAAATAAATGGAAATGTGTCTATTACACAAGCTATTTTTAAATAAAATAGTCAAGGCTATACAGGACCATTTAGTGAGATCTGACATGAAAATTGCACAATATAATGCTAGATTTTTATCAGAACCACAGTATGGGGTGTTCCGCTGCCAGCCCTCTGGGAATTAGTCATTTATTATAGGAGATTGCAATGTCACACTGCATTCTGCAAGAAATAGAACCACCACGCTTTCATACTATGAGAGATTTCTCTAAAGTCAGGAAAGCCAGATAAAGATATTTGACTGCCTTCATGTGGAAATAGCTTTTTAGTCATTCCTGCCTAAATAAAGTAGATAAATCATTCGGTTAATGGTCATTCGTAAGTTATCACAACACAAATAGTTTGTGTCCCAGAACAACAATCATATAATATCTAAACTGGTTAATGTTTGATTGTGCTACTAATATTAAGGGCCAGATTTTCCAAATACCGAAGGTTTCCGTATGTGCCTTTGTGAAGGAATTTTCGCAAAGTGCATGAGGCGCGCCGCTGAAATAGTTGCGGACAACCAGTAGATGTCACTAGTAATACAGTGTTTCAATGTTATGTATAGTATCTTAAGGAAGAGAGATTGCTCCCAGAATGCAATGCAGGATTAAGTAAGTTCCAGTGAGGGAAGAGGTGAGACTTGATTAGTCTAGCAAGAGACAGAAGCTCTTCCATAGCTCACTCTAGGAGCAAGAGCACAGCTAGGCTAACTAGGGACAGACATTAAATGTTAGAGTTCATTCTAGGAGTGAGAGCACAGTTAAGATATCTATCTGGGCAGTCTTCAACTCCATCCAGGAGTGAGTGGGTTTAGTACTCCCAGGGGTGTTCTTTTACAAGGCATCTCAGTCAGGGTATAAGTGGTAGCCCTAGGGCTATGCCTCTTCGGAAATTGCTGTGAACAAGTCCCTCCAAAAGAATGCTTGACTGGTAACTGCAATAATCAGTGCTCTGCTGTTAAATTTATACTGCTGAACTGTGTGCTATTTGTAAGTACCTGTATAAAGTTTAATCCAGTTTCATTGCAATTCTCTAAATATTGATCTATTACAAATAAACTGCTTTCATTTCATGTTCACAAGAATTCCTGTCACCCAGAATTATTATTTGTTAATTGCTGTTGCTATATGTATTATTTGTCAATTGCTGTTCCCACATGTACTAGCGGGAGCTCACGCCTGTGAGAAAATTACACTGGTAGCCAAAATAGCGCTACACTAGTAAGGTGTAATAAATGTAAACATGCAAGCTATTGTATGTGTGATTACACAGCCTACTGATTCATGTTTTATGTTAGATTTACTAGTTACTTTCCACACACACCGGACATCTCTTCGTAAATTAGATTTGTTAATTTTAAAATGTTTTGTAATGATCAGTGTTAGTTATTAATTACATCATGTAATTTATGTAAATAAACAGTTCCTGTCATTTAAGAAGAATCTCTGGCGCCCATTATTTATAAAATAAAAGGTACAGACACTGCTCCTATTTGTAAGCGGGGCCTACTATCCTGGGGTGACGGAGTGAGCTGTGGATGAATTTCATGCATGTAAATGCCAAGATAAGTTAAAATAGCGTTACAAGTGCAAAGTGTCAAATTACCATTATTAGACAGAAGAAAAGAGTTGTTTAAAGGAGAACTATAGTCAAATTACATCTTTACATATGTTATTCTATACCTTAGTGAGAACCCATTCATCCCTGTAGTTGTTTCATCTGAAGCTCCCGTACTAGGCAGACATTTTTTTGTCTAATGTGGAATGTGATGTAGTCTAATGTGTCTAAGGTGGACTAACGGTAAACGGTGAGGCTGCGTACAAGTTATCTAATCTGTAAATCTCCTGCTTCCCAGTGAGG
>JAKJJM010050514.1:0-11762 GCA_021901965.1 Pipa carvalhoi | reverse complement strand
TTTCAGATTAAAAAAAAAAAATCCAGATATATATATATATATATATATATATATATATATTTTTTTTTTTTATACTATGCTTCACGTATCCTAAACACAAACTTTTTAAAAATTTTTTTTGTTGTTTTTAAGTTCTTTTAATTGCCCGCTTCTACTTTCATATTTATCTCTTTATGTACAAACATTCACCCTATACATATTTTTGCACCATTTCAAGATTTATAAAATGTTGCAACCTGCTACGTGCTGCTAAAACAAATATATAGAAGTTTCTAGTTGACAGAAACAGAGCTACGGCATATCTCTTAAAAATCAAAAGTTGCAGCAGTTTAGATCTATGTTAATTTAAACTTGCATAAGGAGCCCTACAAAGTCATGTGCTTCAGTTATTTACTGAGGGATATCAGAGCTTTTCCTATAAGAATTTGATACTGCTTAGGTACCCTTCCTTTCAGCACTTACACCCTAGTTACTTACCCTTTCAAGGCACCAGGTACTATTCCTCTGCAGACTCTCTTGCTCCATATCACTCTTCTCATTTTAATGGCACATGGCCCCTCTGGCATTTCAGGAGGTAGACAATGTCTCTGATGGTAACTTGGCCCTGAACCTTCTGTGCCCCTTTTCACTCTGGTGTGCAACTGGTCATTTTGCAGCCTACTCATGCTGATGGTATAGAAGAGGTCCTTCTCCCAATCATGAAGCTCTACCTTGCCTAGGGGAAAATAGCAGAGCTACCTCTTATAGACCCAACATTGGTAGGCTGTAAGAGGATGTCATGTGCCCCTGCTGGCTATTCATGGCCACCAGCTTGGATGCAAGAGTAACTCATGAACTAAAGACACTGGACCTGCATGCAGGTGAGAGACTTAGGGGAGGGTGCAGTGGCACTTACCTCTACATGTTATTTCTGGGTATTATAAAGACACTAAACTCTGGATAAGAAACAGAGGCTAAACTTCCAAAACCCATCCATTTCTAGAAGTTAATAAACTAATTCCACCATGTACAAAAAAATATGCCTCTGATTAAATATTTCATAGAAGGAAAAACAAAAACAATTGATGCTTTCATTTCAAATACTCTAAGAAATTAAAAACATGAAAGATGTAAGTATCAGTCAGTTGGCCCAAGGCTGCGGCTGTTTCTTTCTGTGTTTCTCCCCTCCCATGTATTTAATTTCAGCAGATTGAGACCTCTGAGACTATCCTGCTACCTCATTTTATGAATATTGAACTGCAAATACATTAAACAGCATGGTATAATCATAGTGAATCATATTCATTCAATTCAAACGGATACAATTTAATGCATTTTTATACAACTTATTCAGATCCAATTGCAAAAAAGAATGATTTTATATTGGATTTGAACTCATGCATTTCCCATCAGAGTCTATGAGGATGAATAGATATGCAAGTGTTGGACTGGCTAGTCAGACTTACTAAACCTGTGGCAGTGAGCAAACCAATTTGATCCCCACAACAATAATCACATTGTATAAATGTGTAAATGCAAATGGCAATAAAAACAATAGGTGATGCCAGATGAAATGGCAATGAAACCATATTTAGGGCATGTGCATATGGGTGTTGATTTAATGTCTCTGGTGCATGTTTGAAATGCAGATTAAATTCTTACATAAATTGGTGCAATGTAAACACAGGGTTTTATTATGCATTAGCGTATACTGTGGTCACATGAGGTTTTAAAACAATTATTTATCCATTATTGTACATATAAAAAGGGATTTTATATATAATGATTACAAATGCTTCCTGAATGTATGGTCATTTTAAATTTATAAGGATTTAAGTTTGATTTTAAATTCTGTGCATTGTTTTTTGCCTGAGTCTCCCACCATTTTACTTCTGAAAGGCAGAGATGTTGTTCTATAATAAACAAAAGGTAAAGTTTATATTACTATAAACAGATGGAGGGCCATGCCAGACCCATACAATCACAGTTATACATCTTCTGTGTTATATTTGCTAACATTTTTAGTGACCTTGGCAACAAATATTGGCAATTACACCTTAAGTGCAGCAAATACACCTTCATTGTGTAATAACAATTTGTTTGCACTAACCATTTATTATTGTTAAAAATGGGAATTACTTACATGTTTTACTTAAATGAAAAATGATTTCTCTTACACCAGGTTCAGGCAAGTGTTAATTTTACTTCTTAAAATAGGTCTTCAAAGTGTCCAACCTTTATACATCAGTTACATCTGGTCTTAAACACTGATCCTCACACAAATGTAGATTGACACCAAAGAATTAAATAGGCTGGGAACCAAAGAGTCTGTAACCAAAAAAACACTAGCAGAGACAAAGTCAATTAAGGGGTAACACAAGTATATAGACCCAAAAACAGTCCGAGTCGGAAAAGCCAATAATTTAATTTGTGAGAAGAAATTTTTCTGGCAAAGGAAGCCAGGTCAGGTGGGGTCATTTCAAACCTGGGGAGGCAAGGGATTGGCTGCAACTCAGTGAGCACCTTAACCCTTGATACCTCCTTTAGGATTCCTAGCTGTATCCTAACACACAGGCATGTCAAGGATTTGGAATAACAGTCATAAAAAGTATGGAGTTATTGATCAAAATCCAACCTTAAAGCATATAATAATACAGAAAATTTGAAGTTAATTGCAGAGATTTAAATTAGATAGATAGCAAAATAGGACTGTTTACTTCTTTGTGGGAAATATGGATGTTACCACTGGGAGACTTGGAAATAGTAAGATCCTGTTAAAGAGTCTTAAACCAATATTTCTATTTTTCACTTTACATTTTTTGAATCAACATGTTTTCTAATTCCCAATCATGCAATAATAGAGGAAAGACGATATTTTTAACCTCGTTGTATCTGTAAGGAAATTATAGATTGGTTTTATGCACAAAGCCAAAGACTGACAAGGTAAGGTTATGCGTAAACAAACACAAAATGGTCCCATAGAGGATTTAATTTACAAATCTCATTTCTTATTGATGAAGTTGAATTGTATTCTGAATAGCATTGGAGAGAGTTGACTGTTTCAGTTAATGGAGCTAATTATGAAATATAGCGAGAGAAGCACTTGGATAAAAACAGAAAGGGAGGTTACTGCATTACGGAAATGTCTTTTTTTGTTTTTATAACAGAAGTGGGAAGTTTAGCAAATGAAATGAAAGCATCAACATCCTCATGGAGAACGATTTAATTTGCAGTAGAGTGTTTATTTAATTGGGGCAAGGCAGATGATTCTTCCAACTTTCATAAATTACTATTTCACAAAGCAATTTTAATACCAAGAATACCAATTTAAGGAGAAAGAAATAGGAAATTTTAGGAATCACATTTATAGAGGATCTTCAATAATAGATGGAGTGACTAACTTTATAAAAAACACAAACATAGAATGACTGCAGAGAAAACAGTTGCTTCATTGATCTGCAGAATGAAGTGACTTTTAATTTACTTTAAAAAATGTCTTTATCTACTCATGAATGTTTGAGTACTGTGTTCCTCTTCTGCTGGAAGGCTACTGCATGTGTTTCCCTCTCTCTCTGAATGGAAGTCCTTCCATATTTCTCCTTCATTTTCCTTCCCCAAACAGAGCATGCTAGTTCAAGTCCACCACTGGAAAATGATTCCCTCCCAAGTTTGGTTAATTTCCTCAATATTATTTTACGTAATGTTTATAATACCTTACCTCTCCACTTCTAAACTTTGCATATTAATGTTTTCAAGCTTTTCCCTAATATGATTTATTAATAGGTAATGAATAATTAAAGTTGCCCTCCTCTGAGCAGTTTGCTTCTAGAGTCTATATCTACCAAACTTTAATAAAATGCAAACATAATAATTAAAGTGAGTGCTGACCAGTCACATAGAATTTTGCTTCCCTTTTTCTGCTAATAGATTATAAGAACAAAAAAGCACAACTCCATCCAGTTTAGCCTATTATCCTGCAATCTTAGGGGTGAAAATACAGCATCCAAGACCCTTTTGAACTTATTTTGTGAATTCACCATGACAACTTCATGAGGCAGAAAGTTCCATAATCCTACTGCTCTTATATTTCCCCTTTTTATACAGCCTTGTATTTGTTTAACTTTTTCAACTGATTTACCACATTGCTTAATTCCTTTTAAGAGATTTGAAATTATGTTACATAGATCCCCTCTGTTTTGGCAAAGCAGAATTTACCAATCAGCATGTATTCTGCCTTTATGTTTCCTTTAAATGTTGTTCACATTTATTACATTAAAATTATGATCCCGTGCATTGTACCTTAGAGATTTAAAAGAATTTAGGAAGATACTATACAGAGCTGTCAGAGGGGGGCATACAGTTCAACAAAATTTCAGTGGTTTTGACTTGGTTAAAGGTGAAATACAAATGAAATAAATAGGTTCCAGCTGTATGCTGATATTGAATATATATGATCCATGTGACTTCAGACAATCAGGTCTATAACAGACTGTGGCATCTAATATGGTACCCTCTCATGCATCACATTGTAAGTATTCTAAGTATAAATAAAAGAGGAACCCTTAATGGTGAGAAGTAGTAAAGCATACTATCGATGGCCCCCTGTCAGACAGTGTCATCATCCCTGATTAGTTCCCCATTTTAAGACTTGCTATTCCTGAGAGACTCTCTCTTTATGCCCGGTTTACAAATCTCAGTGGGTTCAGTAGATACTTCCATTGCTGGTATCTAGATCATGCAGGTTTTTTTTATTCCTTTACTTTACCTGTTGGTGAGTGGTTTGTCTAATTTTCCTCAGCATATTCAAACCCATTTGACCACTTAGTATTCAGCTTGACCAAAAAACTTCTGCCAAGGTTCTTTTGGTTTGTTCACTGATCCTTTTTTATTAACTAGGAATTGCTTGCAATTTAAATTAAGAAAAAACAATTGTTCTAATTTAAACAACTATTCTCTAGTAACAATACTGGTAAACAAAATGGTGGCATTGTCTGTTCTTATGATGATTCCTGCATTTTGCCAGTATGTTGACATTAATCACAGAAGAATATAGTGGCATTGTCTCCTTCAAACAGATCCATGTGTATACCACTTTTACTGTTCACCAGACAATGTTCACAAAGTACTATTTGATAATATACTCCATTGCAGCAACAATAAACTAAATAGATGATAGGCACAATTGTCTTCACTACAAAATGGGCAAACTGATGTAAATTGTCGCAAATTCATTTGGTCGTGCAAATTCATTCTTTATAAATGTGCCGCCGACTTCCATACATTTTCTGCTGGATCATATATTGCTCTTTATGTCTTGAAGATTTTGATAAATAGAAGCAACAAAAAAAAAGGAATATCAAATATTTTGGGTCCTAGTGGATAATGAAAAGGACATTTTTTGCACTACTTGCCAGCGTTGAAGTCCCAGCACCTTCCAGAATCCACACTGGGGGCTTGAGATAATGTTGCAGTGTCTGTTTGCCAGTGTGATTGACTGATAAGGATATCATTTGATCTACTAACAGAATGCAAAGTGTAAGCATTTCATTTATTCATGCATTTATTTTGAAACAAAGTATACTGTCAAATAACTGGCAAACATCAATAAGGAAACTTCCCTGTCTTTTATTCTTGTTAGGGTAACCTTGACAATAAACAAGTGTGCACCCATCAAGAACGATATACAGTGTCAACAAAATGACAAGCACAGATGTCTAACATCATTGCTCTGTACTTCCAGCCAACAAAGTGGCCAAACAGTGAAAGAATAAAAGCATTTCTAAGAGAGAATCCTTCTGAAATTGAAATGGCTTTCACTTCATGGTCCCTTTCCTTTTCATGACATATAAGCATTGGCTTGTTAAATTTATAGCAGGTTACTTCTAAAAACTCAAAATCTGCAAGTGTGAGAAATGAAATCATTTATTAAATGGCAAAAAACATCTATTGCTATTGTTAGAAAACAATATTGATAAATATTGATGCGTTAGTACTGCTACAATTTACATTACTGTCAATGGAGCCTATTGATATTGCCGACATTTCCACCATGGACTTTGAAAAATTTTGATGACCCATTTCCATACGGAATAATGGGCTCTTGCCACCCTCAACCAGGTGAACACTAGTTTAGGTTTAAAAAAGTTGGAAAGGACTTCGGAAATTTCGACATCAGCGATATTGATTTCAGAAATATCGCTATCCCCTCTCTTCTTTTTTTAATGGTTTTTAAATATTTTTTTGTGTGTGGCATTTCGTGTGATGTTAAAGTTTACACTGCTTTTTACTACATATTTGCATGTATTTTTTTGGGGGTGCCTTTAGTTTTTTTTGTATGTTTTAGACAGGGCATGTAGAACATCTAGGTGGTCATTCTTTAAAGTGAGAATTTGACTGTCGAATTCAGACACATTTTGGGGGTCATTCTGGTAGCTCAGAATTTTCCGTCCCAAATTCACTTATAGAGAGAGAACTCCCATTATAAAATCACGACCGCGACAATTCTTTAGTCACGGTCGCGACTTTATAATGGGAGTTCGCTATAAGTGAATTCGAGACGGAAAATTCGTAAATGACTCTCTTAAAGTTCCGGCTTTGACATTTCCTTTGTAAAGTCGCGACTGCGACAATATTCTCATCATAAAGTCGTGACTGTGACAGTAGCAGTCTATTGCGACTGTCTTTAGCTTGTGAATTCGGACCTTTACACTACAATTCAGACTTTACGGAATGACCCCCATAATCAATTTTGTGATTTTTGTCCCTCGCTTACCTGTAACCCTGTCTCTGCTCCCCACCATAAAGTACTGTAATAATAAGGTGAATTGCTATAGGGCTTGGTACTTTTTTTTATTGTGGGTGGGAATCAGCTACTGAAAAAAACATCAGCAAGATCAAACTGTGGCTTGGATTCCCAAAATTCAGTCTAGCTTATCATGAGAGAAACTTTCATTAGAATGTGCATTGTCAGTTTGAGACACAGAGCAAAGTAATAAAAGTTGATAGAAAGAGTATTTGATGCATTCTGTGAAGCATGGCAGAGAAAATGTAATATTGTATTGTATTGTATTGCATTCATATAGAGCTGACATTTTTCGCAGCCCTTTACAGTGATTAATCATTGACTTCAGTCCCTGCCCCGTGGAGCTTACAATATAGTTTCCGTATATAGTCACACACACAGTCCAGGGCCAATTTTAGTCGGACTTTAATCTATTTTTAAATAACTTATATAGTATATTTTTTGAATTGTGGGAGGAAACCCACACAAGTACAGAGAGAACATATACACATGCAGATGAAGTCCAGGGAAGAAGTGAACCCAGAAATAAACACTGAGCCACATAGGGTTATTTTGTTGTTGTTGGGGTGGAGTAATTCTGGTTAATTCATTGCAATTAAAGAAAAAAAGAAAAAAGTATTTCTTACAACCATCTGCATTAGACAGAAATGTTATTAGGTCTAGCTATAGAGTTATATTTCCTTGTGCTAATCAGCCTTGTCTTGGTAACGGAAATGACAAACAGATAACATACATATATCTGTAAACATGGTAAAAATAGAAATGATTACTTTACCACGGGTGTAAGATTAGGGGCTGTGACAGTCATGGCTGATCCATGTATTCCCATAGTTACACTACTATACTTTAATCACTTTTATGGTTAATTTCCCCTTTTTTCCCCACTGTCTTTACTTACAATAGAGAAATCGCATTCAATTTAGTGCTCTACCTAAACCTTTCCTTTATCTTCTAGCTTTAGAAAACAACCCTCCTCTCCCAATTTTCCACTAGGTAGAAAAAAAAGCTATTTTTATTTAGAATTTGCTTTTGTTTTATCTGAAGCTGAACAAGAATGCAATGCTTGCACTGGACATGTTCTCTGAAATTGTTGTAAGCATTTAGCTAAAGCAAAGGGTACCAGGTCTTATTTGAAAAGCACCTCAGTGACCATCAGTAAACAAACAGAATTAATGAGTCTCTCTTTTTTTGTACAGTATGTGTTTTCTTTGCTGGCATGACTGCATGTGATTGATACTACGCAGTCATTCCAAGATAAATTTATACATAAGGGCATCTATCAGTAAGAGTGGAAGATCTGGCCTTTGATAGATGTTTCAACTGTATTAAACAAACAACCTCAAAGTGGGAAAATAATTAAAATATAAATTTTAATGTGAGCAAACACAAGCTTTCATCATCTCTATACTTCCCTAATAAATGTCATTTGTTCAGTTATAACCATTTAATCATCAGTTGAAGTTGAAAAGAACATTCTGAAAACAGACATATATGCCCATTACATTATTTAAATCCCACAGTAATTTTAATCCGGAATTAATCCTTCCCTTGGACCTTATTGCAGATGTTTAAATTGCCTAGCACAGCAGAAACAGTACTTACAAATTCAAACTTACAGGAATGTTGCTATCAGGGGCATGGATTTTTTTTTATTGGTGATATAACATAAGACAATTGGGACAGGGCTATGTGGGCCCCTATAATAATTTAATTCCATTTCAAGTTTCACATTCAGTGTTTAAGTTTACATTAATCTAAACTATAATTACAAAACTGCCGTGAGAGTGTAGTGTTTGAGGGGAGATATTTTGCCCCAATAATGAGAGCCTATTATTGAAGGTCAGTTCAGGTTTTACAGATCACCCCAGCTGCAGACTTGAGCCTAGTTTAAAAGGCAGCTGGGAGAGCCAGTTCAGTGTCTGTTGGTGTTGGGAAACTGGGAAGTTGTTTGTGTGGTTGGTGCTGTGAATCCCTATAAGAGAAACTGGGACCTGTGGATAAAGACCCTGCTATAAGACTCTGGCTGTACAGTACATTGAACCCAGGAAAGGGGAAGGTATTCTCTGTTTTGTAACCAGAACTGTATGAGTTGCAGTTACCCACTGTTTTGCTGTTTAGTTACCAAGGAATTGCACTCTGGAAGTTGTGTTTGTAATTTGCTTTGTTTTGACAAGAAAGGCTGTGTTTAAGTTCACTTTGGAAATAAATGCTGAACACTTCAGAAACTCACTGTATTCTGCTGTATTCTAACCACTAAAGACTGTACCAGTATTTGATTCCCTCACGGCACATTGTGAGAGACACTAACTTTTTTTGTGAAATTCACCAGAATTTGAGAATACAATGCTCGGTTCCCATTTTACTGATGATATCCAGATACAGTGCTGGGTGAGGTACACATTCCATAGTTGCAAATCCTAGGTACATTGCACAACACTCTAGGGAAAATACAAAGGGCGGAATTTAATAAAGTTGGAAAGACTGGTAGCGAGAATCCCGTTTTCCAGATTATGGAAATCTGTGTTTTTCGATTTCCATAATCTGGAAATCGGATATTTGTACTGAATTTCTGTAGCTATAACTTGTATGGCTACATTTCGGTACAAATACCCGATTTCCAGATTATGGCAATTGAAAAACACTGATTTCCATAATCTGGAAAACGAGACTTGGCAAATTAAGCCCGAAAAGACTCCAATTGAGCCTTTTCGGCTTAATAAATTTCACCCAAAGTGGTGTTTGAAGCAATGCTTCAAATAGACAGCAACAAATAATAAAACATAGAGATATACAGCTAGATGGAGTGTCTTACCAGTAATGTAATGTGTACAATTGTCAACACTTGTCCATTTTTCACTTTGCTGGTATCTTTGCAGTTGTGTGGTTGTGTGTGTGTGTCTATATAATCCATAAAGAAGGTAACAGAATATGTTAACATAAAGATGCTACCACAGAGAAAGTCATACTTTCAGGAATTATTTTATAGATGTGTAATTTCATGAAAATAACAGTAGAGTGTTGCACCATGTTAGCCATAGATATAATCAGAGACAAGAGGAGTATGGGTAATACCTTTTCTTGGCTAACTGAATAGATGGTAAATACAATCTTTCCACATTACTTAGTCTCTTCTTCACTGAGAGAAATACCCACAATCCCGCTGTCCTACTGGGAGAGAGAGTAGAGTGTAGCACTGTGTTACCATAGATATAAGCAGAGACAAGTGGAGTATGGGTGATACCTTTTATTGGCTAACTGAATAGATGATAAATAAAATCTTTCCACACTACTTAATCTCTTCTTCACTGTATGGAACAATAGGAGTCGTTAACATTTTTTACACAAATGAGTAACTGCTTCTCTAATGCCAAGGTTCAGGTAGACGTTAATTTTACTTCTTATAATAGGTCTTAAAATCACTCTAACCTTCATACATCAGTTACACCTGGTCTTAAACACTGATTTTCGCAAAAGTATAAAAACAGGCGCAGGTGGTGTAAAATGGACACAAAGTGAATGATAAATTGCTAATAAATGGACGCAAAGTATTTTGCATCCATTTTTAACATTAACGCCACTTGATACATTTCCCCATTTGCGTCTATTTTCTGTGAATGTGACAACAAATTGAATATTCATCATGTGTTGAAAAGAAAATTCAGCAAAGTGTACCGACGCGAATACTTCATCAAATGAAAATAAAGAACTGGGAAATACAACAGGGTTATTGCAAAATTTCACTCATTTCAAAAAGATTTATGTGGAGTAAAATGGCAGAATCAGCTAGGAATTGTCTGCCATTAAAATGAATGTAAAGCCCATTAACTTATGGGCCTATTCCTCAGCAATCTGCAACCACAATTCTACAAAATTCATGATAATTCATGGGTATTGTCAAAAAATAGAAAAATATAGACTTTGCTACAATATGCCTAATTCTTGACAAATTAACTACAGTATGCCACTGCTGCTAATCACCTGACTGCTCAGAAAGTGCAATGTGACAATATGCTCCATTGCAGTGGAAATAATATTGTGAATATGCACAATCGTATTAAAGGAGAACTATAGTGCCGATATAACTGCCCATATATATATTAAACTCCCTTATATTAAGCCAATTGCTAACTTAAATAGTTAAAAAAAATTTGGTGAAGAAATACTTGCCATTTTTTTCCCTGATTAGTTCTAATGAGAGCTGACATTTTTACCTCCCCTGCTCCACCCCCCTTTCCCTCTTGCAAGTTAGGCAACGCGAGAAGAAAAAGCTGCCTAACTGCTATTGGTTAAGCCAGGGGTCAGCAATGTGCGGCTTGCCAGCTGCTGCGCCCGCCGTAGCCCTGCCCCTCCTGTTGTAGCCCCACCCCTTCCGATCATAGTCCCTGCCCATGTCTGCTGACGCTTCTTCTGATTGGATGCTGGCAGGTCATGGGATCAGGTGCTTGTGCTCCTCCCTCTTTACACTCGTCTCCCTGGCTCCACAGTGTTTCGTCAGCGGTGGAGGAGGGAGCAAATTGGCTTCCTCCTCCACAAAGTTTGCAGATCACTGGGTTAAGCAGTGCGCTGACCTTTAGGCTTCATCAATCATGCTTGGAATGCTGAAGATTACAGAGGCTGGGACTCGGGAAAGCTAACTTGTGCGCAGGCATTTCATTAGACATTAGTCAAAACTGACCAGGTGAAGGTACCTTTTCATGGAAAACTGGCTGGTACATGTCACACACACATTTCATGGATCAGGAGTTTTCCAGTGCTGTTTTAATAAATCATCCTGCTTCACATGAAGCAACTACTGGGGAGAAAGGCTTCTCACTAAGGTATAGTACTGCATATGTAAAAAATGTAATCTGACTATAGTTCCCCTTTAATAACTAGTAGAACAAATGGGCAGGTTTTGTTCTGCACAGTGTCCTATGTTTATATATATATATATATATATATATATATATATATATATATATATATATATATATATATATAT
>JAKJJM010050502.1:0-15084 GCA_021901965.1 Pipa carvalhoi | reverse complement strand
ATATATATATATATATATATATATGCCTTTAATAAAGAACACTTGTGAAATTTAAATAACCAGTAACACCGAGAAAAAAAAAATAGTTACATTTGAATTGGTATGGTGTTATTTAAATACAGAACTTATTAAAAATTATTATCTTTGAAGTTAACTTTACTGAATTCTATTGGTTTCTGTCTGTTTCTATCTTTAATGACAGCAGCCATGTTATTAATCACACCTCACCTAGTCCCACAAGTTTTTTTATTGCTCCTTGATAAATTGAATTTTGGACCTAGTGGGAGAACCACAGTTTTGTTTGCTGTTAATGTCCTGGCACTGCAGATTCTATTGTGGCCTTTAATGACTTAAATGCACGTTGCAAGTATAACGTTACCTAGGTGATTCCTACCTCCTGAAAGTACGCACATGGTTTAACCCATAGAAAAGAATGTTAAGTGCACAAAATAAGCTATGAATTCGATATGTGTATAATATAAATAAATGGTTATTATGTATATAAATTCATATAGGATATTGTTTTTTTCTATAAGGCTCATAAGCTTGTTTACACTGGCTTAGCCATTAGAGAAGAATGTTCTGTGCACACAATGAGCTATGCATTCTAATTACAAAATATAATAAATGTAAGTTATATACTACATTTATGTCTATTGTACTTAATTAGAAGTAAAGCTTGCAAGGTCGGTTAAAATTAAGTAAAAAAAGATTCTGGCTGTAAACGCACTGTTTCTCAGCACAGTTCACTAATTTGGAGAACAGCTCAACAACGGACAACATGTAAGCCTACTACTGCCACTACTAAAGGCATGGTTTGGCAGTGGCCTGGGGAAGACAACATTTCCTTTTCCAGTAAGCACCACCAAAGGTCGAAATGATTTGTCTACAATTTTGGGGGCTCACAGTCTTATCAGAAATATTACTTTGGATGGAGCCAACGCTGCAAACCAAAGTGTAGAAGAAGACAAGTTTATGGATCCAAGGAATAGCCTCAGAAGTTTAATAATGAACACATTCAGCAATGTTAAACTAAAACATAGTATTCTGTAAACCCTTATACAGAAAGGGGCTGGAGCGATATGCATTTCATTATTACAGTGGATTAGCATCAGCATAAACTTACATAAACAGAGTTATGCTGGGTTAAAATAACTGTACTTATTCCCTTATATAGGTGCAAATTTGGAGCAAACCCAATGCATTTTCCCCGAATTGGGGAATTGTATGTACAGATTACCCCACAAAAAAATAAAATAGGCATCACTAAGTCACAGTATTACCCAGCACATTCCGAGACTGATTCACCAGAAATCCCATGAACATGCTAGGATTTCCAGCTTTTGGTAACCAGACAGAAAAGAATGATAACGCACTCAACAGATCATACCATTGACTGCGGATTCATTTCGTTGTGGCTTATTAGTCCTTTTGAGATATGCGACATTATTATCATGAGATGATCAACAAAACAAGAAATGAATTCTACATCTTGTTATAACATTATTTCTAAAGATTTGTGGCAAACAGTAACAGAGTGCTGTACAAAAAAAACAAAAGGTTTGTGGCAGATAAAAGAAAACTTTAAACAGGCGTGCTACAGGGTGTTACCAGAAGACCAAATTATCTCTGACCAACAAACCGCTGAGCTTCATTGTCAAAGCAAAAGCTCCCATGAAACATTGAGGCCATCATCTGCGTTAACGGTCACTGACTTCAAAGGACATTAAGTTTCATCATATATGTATATGGACACTGGCATTAACTTTGATAGTGGTGAACTTTTAGATACAATTCAAGATTATATATACTAATAATAAATGTATACATCTCCATTGGAATTGCTCTTAGAAAAATTCCATTCTACACCCATTGAACCAGATCCTGAGACTACAGGATCCATTTGCTCAAATCTGATTGGATTTTGCATTGTCTTTGATCCATTTGCTCAAATCTGATTGGATTTTGCATTGTCTTTACAATTAGTCGCAGTTGTACTGTACATTGGCACTGCGATAAACTGTTTTTTCATACATAATATATATAATTTAATATACTAAGGTATGCAGTAATCTTTACAAATGAATCAACTGATATAAGCATTTCATGAGCTGGTCTTCTTCCCTCACCAGGAACTAAATAGGGTTTATCTTATACAAAACAAGCTTTATACTTACCAATACTGTGGGAAGTAAAAATAATATATATATGCTTCATCGTTCAGAAAAGCAGAGGTTTGTGACCAAAACAGTCTTAGTTAGTATGCATTGGAATATTTAATGAACAGACAAATTACAGCAACTTGAGTTAGTTTAATTCTGAATGTGATAAAGACAGTATAATTAACAGCAAGAATTGAAGGCTCATTAGAGAAAGAGAGATGCATTCTGAACAAAGAAGAATTGTTTAGAATGTCCAGTCTTACCCTTCAACCAATTGCTCATCTGAAAGAGGACATGGTTCTCTGGAATAGGAATGGGGTCCATCAACAAAGCGCAACAGATAATAGTACATAACACTACAAATATTCTGCAGTTTATGTCTGTAACATGAGATGAGAAGGTATAAGGAGATTTTAAAATACATTTCAGTTTTTCAAAGTAAGTACAGCTTTTGTCAGTGGAAGGCAACTACAGGATGGAGAACTTCACTCCCCTTTACTTCATTCAGTTGGCTTAATGTATGTTATCACTTAGATTGTAAGCTCTGCGGGCAGGGACCTCCAACCTCCTGTGTCAATCACAACGTGGCACTTAACGTGTTTTTATGCTTGTAAGTTACTCACTTGTATCATGTAATGCACTTTTCCCATGTCTGTACTATATTTGTATTGCTGAATTGTACAGCGCTGCGTAAATTTGTGGCGCTTTATAAATAAAATTATACATGCTACATACATGTTATGGTGATTGCTTCTTTTATCAATCTGATTTACCATATTTCTGGCCAATGCAACTTGAAAGCACATTATGAAACCAGAGAAGTTACATTACAAGTGGCCAAAAGAAACATTGTACAAAGATCAATAGTTATAAGTAGTTATTATAATACTATTATAGTTATAAGTCCATGCATATAAATACAATGCTCTTTGTAGAAACCGAAGGGATTGGATACACTGCCAACTACATAGCTGCTATTCCTGAGTGATCTTAGTACTTCTTCAAAACTACAAGTTCACTGCTTACTGCAATGAGTGTTTAGGGAACGGTGCCCTTTCAGTACCATGCTATTCTACAGCTACTAGAAGTGTGGCATGGAGGTAACTGTCACATCCCAGTTGTTCCGGTCACGGTTGCCAGAGTTAACTCCTATATTTAGTAATGAAAATGAACAACAATGATGTTTTTTTTTGAGGCAGCTTCTTAATTGCACAAAAGTTACTAGTATAAAACATCTCTCAGGGGGATATTTATAAAAGTCTACATTTTTTGGACTTGTTAACGCTGGTGAAAAATTGGCAATGTATCAATATTGCTGTTTCATAAGCCGCTCTGTTGAATTTTATCGAACCAAAAGTGTTACCCTGCTGTAAGCTGGCAAAAAGCCCATTATTCCCAATGGAGCTGGTCTGGTCATTTAACCACCATCGGATTAGTTTTACCCTTGGAAAAAAGCATCAATATTGATGTGCAATGGAAGGAGAGCAGCACTGTAATGCTACAGAGTGTGCTGGTTTTGACGGATCGATATTTATCGATAGCAATCTTTTTCAAAATCGGAAATTTCTTTTCGGTCCTATATCAATCAGAGGAGTTAAAGAGTCCAGCGAAATAAAACAATGATCTTTATAAATTTCCCCCTAAATGTCGATTTTTACTATAGTTTAACTAGGCGCCAGTGTAGAAAAATCTAGATATCAATACTGGCAACAAAGACGGACCAAGTGTTTTTTACTACAATAAAAGTTCCCTTTAGACACTAATTAGTTCTGTCTGTATAGGGACCAATCAATTACTTTTTTTTGTAAGAAGAGTTAGTTTTTGTAGCAATGCTCGAATACTATGACTTTTATGAATTCAATGTCATCAATCTGAAAGTGGAGTGGGCCCTGACTCACACTGAAACAGAGGGCTTGTGAAGGCAATAATTAAGCCAGTATGCTTACCTGGGGCAGCATATTACATAGTCACATTTAGTATCCAGGTTGTGACTTTAGCTCCCCTTTATGGGTAAGTATGTTTACCTCTGAGAGAAGCACCTACCCCTAAGTCAAGTACCTGTAAGTGTTAAATAGTCAATTAAAACAATAATGGGCTGCAGGTGAGCTATAGTGTACTCCTCAACTCATAAGCCAAATACCTGCTGATAGACTATCCCTTTAGACCAGTGGTTCTCAACCTTTTTATTGCCATGACCCTTTGGTGCAATTTCCTGTGATTTGGCGACCCCCCCATTCATTAATTATTATTGGGCGACTCCATTCAAATCCTATATTTCCGACGGTCTTAGGTGACTCCTGGCAAATCATTATTCGACCACCGATGGGGTCCCGACCCACAGGTTGAGAACCACTGCTTTAGACAGTAACAAGGTCTGTATGTATAGGGACAAACTCAGAGCACTTAGCCACTATTCACGTCTCTGTTACCAACAGATCATTTTTTATCTGTATTGTAGGTCTTATTCTTCTCTGGAGCAGATGTATTTCATTCTGTAAGTGGCATGTCTTTTAATGTTACATCTGTAAATGTATTTCAAACATGACCTCATCTCAGTTACAACATAAACTGCTAAATGCATGAGCAAAAACAATAAACAACATAACCCTTGAACACATGGTAAACAGCTAAAGCAAAACACAAAAGTGAAAAAAGTAAATATTAGTGTACTAGAGACTTACAACAAAGCTGCAAAAATGTGGAGGCAGTAGGTACAGAATGTCGGAACATGTTAAAGACATCGGAGAGGATCTATTAAAACAGGTCACACGTGTGTTGATTCATTCAAAGCAATTATTTGTGGTCAAGGGCCCAAATGTGTCAACACAGCAGTGTTTAAACTCATCACTCAGGATTGACCAGGACAAAAAATGTTAGTTTTCCAACATTACAAATGAATATACATGTGTAATATGGGTGCATGTGAGAAAGGGTTTAAACAACTGCATTAAACGCCAAAGAAATACTTATTTCCACCCCACACAGTGCAATTGTTAAACTTATACACAGATAGTTACCTTCTATGCATTTGTACTTGATTAGAACCAATTGATTAGAACCCATTATGACTTGCATAGAAGTTATAAAAAAATGTAGGTATATGCTGCCAAAAACAATTAAAGGACAAGTAACACCAGAAAAATTAGATTGCATGTTAGATATTTAAATACAGCACTTGTAAAATGGTTTTCTCTGAAGTCTTATTAATCTAGTTGCTTTCTGTCTGTTTTATCCTAACTGAGAGCATCCATGTTGTTTTCCAATTGGCTGGTGCTGAACCTGTGGATGCACACCTGAGTTTGTTTGAACAAGTTCATCATGTTCTTCATTTACACTTAGATTGTTGCTGAAACCTTTATATCACACTTCGTTAGGCTTCACCTTCACCAGGCTAATCTATTTTGGAGTATTTTATTGCCCTTACATTCTGAGGAAATGTTGTCAAGTAATGGATTCATCAGAGTGTCAACAAAATAGTAACATAGGTCCAAACGTTTCTCAGTAGCGGCACAACAGAAGAATACGGTAGTAATTAAAATGTATCAAAACTTTTGTGGACCATCAAACATATTTAGCACAATGTTTTAACTAGATCTGCACTATCCCTGGCTGTTTGTATTAACTTTTTAATACTGAAATTTCTTAGAAAAACTTTTATTTTGTTATTTGAGTGTTTATCCCATAGCAATGAAGCATCTATTTCTCTAGGATGCTAAGTTAGTATTATTAATAACAGTTTGTTTAGATTTCCTGCTATTACCTACTTACATCTCTGGCTGATTAATTGCCCCAGGGTATGAATATGCCAAGTAGATTTTCTGCTACATTTTTTACAGTTAGCCCCTTAAAATAAAAGAACATTGCATTTCTAAACAGGCAACCAGCACAACATTCATTTGAAAACTGAAACACTTTCTTAGAATTTTACAGTGATGGCTGCAACATCTGGTACTATAGCTCAGCACTGGGTGAAGGCTTCTTCACAAAAAGGTACATTAAATATAATAATAGTAATTCAGAAGGTAATAGCAAAAAAACTAAATGGCAAGAATGACACAAATGTGATACCAACTCAAACCTTTTTTTGTAAAGTAGAAGCCCAAGAAAGGGACCATGGACCTAAAGGCATGCTGCTCAGTTAGTCAATACAAGGTATCACAGTCTTGTGAAATTCTTTCTTGGATTATTCAGTACAATCATAAAAACATTTCACAAAAAAACTTGTTAACTTGTAAGTGTAAAAAAAACCCCCATAGTTTTTGCAAATATATTGAAACAAAACCAGTTTGCCTTTTATTCCTATTTGAAAATGAAATTAATCCAAAGTACATTTTATACATGTTTAAATATTCTAAATAAATATCCACATGGAAGCCTACTGCAGAAGATTTAATACAGGTTATAGACCCAGACCACAACATCAATAGACTGACTGAATAACAGTGTAATAGAATGTACTTCCATAGGGATATCTGCATAGGATATCTTTTAACATCACCTAAAACATTTGACAAGCAAGAAAGGAGTGTGACTATCTACACTGCTAGGTTTTGCTAGGTAGTAAGATAGATACAATGTCTGTGGTTTAAAACATCAAACACCTTATGTACAAAGGAATGCTGTTGGGGTTGTCTTAGATAACATAGCAGAAACCACCCTGGCAAAAAATACTGAAATCTATCTGCAGCACGTAGCTTAGCTATGTGTAGTCTCGCTAGCTTGCTCATATCTTTTCAAGCTTTATCACTGTAAGGGCAAGGATACACTTGTCATTTTGTCATGGTTTACCAAATGTGTTAACAAAACAACTTTACATGAGACACATCGAATGTCTTTGTGGTGTATGGGCCTCTATTTGCATCTGCTTTGTAACAGTAAACTGTAAAGGAGTATGAGAACAATCAGTACATACAAACATTCACCAAGCTGTAAAGACTGTTAAGGCCAGGGCCTGAGCTGGAAAAATCGAATCCATGGTTTCTTGTGGGATAATCCACACAGGCCATTTTGTTTTGAACCATAGACAATAAGTCTTGACAACAAAATTGCCAGTGTGGCCCAGGCTTAAAGGAGCAAAAAGATAAAATATCTTTAATTATGGTTTACTAAAACAATTTCATTTCAGAATTTAAAATGATGCTGATTAAAATGTTCAGTATGCCTACAACTGATTGAACAGATAAAATGTAAAGCTCAATCAGATACTATCTAATGCACTCTGTAGAGTCTAGGGGCCAGACTTCAAAGTACAAACTGGAATTATTTTTAAGAAACAATAGGAATTATTATTAATAATAATTGTGTATTATAAGTAAACTTAAGTGTTTATATACATGTATTATGGCAATGGCACAAATGGCTTTTTACTACCAACAATCCACTCCCAACTTATTTCTATGGCAACTGTGACAAAATACATGGCAACATTTAGGCATCTTTTACTACAACAAATTTCCTTTGGCAACTTTCTCATGGTTAATTGAGAAAGCTGTAAATGGCTTAATGTGCTATTGTCATTATGAACCTCAATGACATTGGAGGTATAATGCTCATTAGTGTTAAAGGAGAACTATAAGTTCATATCGTCGAGGGGTAATTGGGGGGGAAGAGGTTGTTACTTATCAATACAACATGTATTTGCTCCTGCTGTCTTCTATGATGCCGAAATCTTCTGCTTGTCAGCCTCTGCAGTCCTCGCCTCTTCAAGTTCCTTTCTGTTTTGCCAAAAAGAGCAAGCACAGTAGCAAAAATCTGTTACTGTACTTGCTCTTTTTTTTTTGCCAAAACAGACAGGAACTGGAAGAGGAGAGGACTGCGGAGGCTGACAAGCAGAAGATTTTGCCTAGATTTTTGCTACTGCACATGTTCTTTTCAGCAAAACAGTCAGGAACTGGAGGAAGTGAGGACTGTAGTGGATGGATAGAGAAGATCATTTTGGAAGCTTAGAAGAGAGCAGGGGCAGCGTTAGATCCTAACACGGCTATCGGTAGGGAATTTTGTTTGGTTTTTTTGGCGCTACTGGTCCTTTAACTGGAAAGCAGAGGAGCCTTCCAAAACAGTGGATCATAATGTTGGCCAAACTCATAGTAATATGACAAAAGCTTTAACAAAACAATATAGAGCATTTGTGATTATTCATACAATACACATTGGTGAATGTTTCTATATACCCACAGGTCCTTGTTACGAATAAAATATTTTCCACAAAACCTTGAACAGTAGTAAGATTCGGCAAAAGCTTCAAGCTTGTAATGTGCATTTACATGCACTTAAAATACCAATGCAAAATACAGTCATAACACTAGTGCATTGTGTCATTACTGGGTGCTTGGAATGTGTGGAATTTTGCGTATTTTGTTATGCTTATGCTAGTACGATGCAAATAAAGTTTTCTGGACATACAAAATAAACAATATGGAATAGAGATATCCTACTTGGAGTCTCCATCTGGATCATCAGTATTCTCTCCTGTGTTATGCAAAGCATAGCAACTCCTTGGATTACCTAAATTGAAAAAGAGATAGAAAATGATTTTAATACAGATAATTATAAATCACAGACATTAAGGGGGTCATTCCGATAGCTCCGAATTCTCCGTTCCGAATTCACTTATAGCGAACTCCCATTATAAATTCGTGACTGCGACAATTCTTCCATTATAAAGTCGCGACCGAGATTTTATAATGGGAGTTCGCTATAAGTGAATTCGGGACGGAAAATTCGGAGCTACTTGGAATGACCCCCATAATGTTTCATGCACATTTAAAAGTCCCAATAGAATATCTTTCCATTTTCATGTTCTATGTATCACATACAGATGCTATTGTTTTCTTTAGTTTTAGCTCACAGAATTGTACGAATAAATCCCAGGGTGGAAGGATACTGTTGGAACCTTTCATTCCACTTTCATAGCAATTTTACTAGGCTAAAATTAGTAGCCAATTGATTATAAAAAAACAATTGCATTGACACCCAAATAAAAAAGAAAAACAAATCACAATTGATCTCAGCCTATGAGACTGAAGCCTGAAAATCAGGATGAAATTTAATGGAAGGATTATTATACAGGCTAAAGGACTCTTCAGTAAGTTTGGTAGTCTTGGTTTCTGTATCAGTGGATAGAAATATGCAATGTGATCATTGGCTACAGAGGGTCACTTGGCTATTGAGTGAATGGAGAAGTGCGAGAGCATACAAGTGATATAAACCTCAGTGAAAATGTTATATATTTTTTAATTGAAAAATTAGATATATTTTTAACTGTATATTTGGAGATATGAGTTTTGGATTTGATTATTTTAATGCACCTTTAAAAAACCTGTTTGGCAGGATTTATTTCCAAAACTTGTCCATCCTCTACAGCAGGTGATCATTCTTCTACTACTTTGCTCTTCAGCAAAGAAGTTCCTCAACTATATTATTTGGAATAATAAATACATTTAGTTTAAAATTCAGCATTACACCTAGAAGCCTATGAGCTCTGGTGTAACATCTCCAGCTAGGCCAACAAATCCTTACCAGTTTAATTATCATAGCCCATGTTGTTTTGCTGAGTAAATATTGTACTTTTTTCTCCATTACATTGAAGTAAACCTTATACTCTGAGCCAGCTATTGACAACATTGCACAACACTGTACATCTGGCAACTAAACCCATGTTAATGCTAAAAGAACACTTAACATGGATAGAACTAGACATCATTTGCTTAGGGAATATTTCCTTATAAAGAGTATATCCCACTTTCAGTATGATACTTGTTTTTTTTGAGCACTATATACTCTACTGACTTGAGACCTTTTTTTCTCATCTTCAAAAAACATAGGCACATACAGCGCAAAGTAGGAGAAACTTTAATAAAATTACTAATTTGCTTATATATGGGTAAAAATTCCTGTCTCAAGCAAAAGTTTAATAATTTAATATATCTAGAAATGCCTTTACTTACTAGAAAGGAATCTAGACCAACCTAGTTAAGTCATCATCACCTTTCTAGGTAAAGGTATGGTTCAACATAGCTGTTCTATTAGTAAAGAAAACCATACTGTGCCAAGGGGAAAATTTCATAGTAGTAGTGTGCCTTTGTGCTGACCATGAATCAATTTCAAATATGAATTTGCTGTTTGCTCTAAAATGCAAATGGTCGTGTGACAGAGAGACAAGAATTGCAAACATGAATAGCACACTAAAATAATCACTAATCATAATGGGCCTATACGGTGGGTAGAGTGTTCATGAATCTTTTATTTCAAATATGAGAGTGGTCCTAGCATGAGAAAATAAACTGTCATTTATTAAATTGTGTTTTGTAATTCCTGCGGTAATCATGTGGGTTTAGCAAAGATTGAACACTGAAAGGCAATGCCAGGATGTAAAAATAAAGAAAAAAAAAGCATATATATTGCCTTCCACAACAAAGACTTCACACTCCAAATAAATGTTTAACAGAGTTCCAAACAGCTAGATAATAATAATTTGTTCATTGTTTTCAATTTGAATTGAAGATACCTTTAAAATTCACAATGGCATGGCTTTAAAATAAAGATAATTTTATTTACAACAAAATTGATGGTTTGGTGTGATTAACAACCACAAGATGATCAAAGTGTTTGTACTGAGTTGCATTTACAGGTGCTTCCACAAATTCAGCAGTACGTTTACTTTCATTTGTTGTTTCTAAGCAGCAATCTTATTTATTATGACTCATACTATATCAATTGCACTTTATATATCTCAGTGTCATTTTCATTTTTCAATTGTTCTACAGTTTCCCCTTTTAAAAATAGTTCCCTGGTCTTTACAGGGCTTTGAGTCCATTCTGACTAATTCGTTTTTTAGGACTACAGTAGAATACACACACACGGGGGAAATCTATCAAAGTCAAAAAGGTATGTATGTATAATTTTATTTATAAAGCGCCACAGGTTTACGCAGCGCTGTACAATTCAGCAATACAGTTATAATACAGACATGGGAAATGTGCATTACACAATACAAGCATAGACACTTTAAGTGCCAGGTTGTGATTGACACAGGAAGTTGGAGGTCCCTGCCCCGTAGAGCTTACAATCTAAGTGGTAAGAAAAGGGTTTTATTGACGGCCTAATACCAGAGGAACAGTGTTTATGTTATAATGCCGGTATCGCATATTTAATAATGCTGTTTTTGCCATGTAGAAAAATCACTTTTTTTATGCATTTTTTTTTACATCAAAAAGTTGTTTTCGATCCTGGAAAAAATCAGTAAAAATCCCCCACCAACTGATGTGTCTAATACAAAGGTTGGCCTTGGTGGCATTTTATGTACATGGGTCATTGTGTAACATACGGCCACAGTTATTTTTGGTTTATTCCCAGTTAGACCCATTGTATATGACTTACATTGACTATAATTGGGTAAGTAAAATCACATATATTTAGGGTTTTTTTTCTGAGCCACATTGACTTTCTGCCATTATTCACCCCTTACACGGTTTCTGCTTCCCCAGGAGCACCCAGTTTCCTACAGCGAATATCCTGTGCACATTAGTGTAAGTAACCACAGCTGCCCAACTGCACTTACTGATACGGGATGAGTGGGGCTCCTGGCTCCTCTGGAAAGGGTACCGGAAGAGCAGCTTATTGCCTCTACTCCCTGAGCTCACCAGAATCACACTGATAGGACTGGTGTTTTCACCCATCGTACTATGAATGGAGAGTGAACATCTGTACACTGTATTGGCCAATGAATAGTCAATGTCACTGACAATGAAAACAACTAGGCACAGGATTCACACAGCGCGCCGCACACGCCGTACACGCCGTACGAGCACGTCTGCACGTCACTTCCGGGTGGCAGTGCGCACGCGCGAGTTAGGGCATACAGCGTTGAAACGGGGAGACTAGTTTGTAATGAAAAGCGCTGAAGGGTTGGGAGACTACTGGGGTTACAGTCTTTATCGTCTGAGAATAAAGTTGGCAGTTTATACTTGTTTTTTAATAAAAGTACATTCAGGGTCTCCTTTTCATTCTGCTGAGCCATGCGCAGTAGTGCTAAGGAGTGTGGGAGTGCTGCACTTTACTGAGTGCAAGGCCAGTAGATTAATGGTAGCTGGGGGTCCCGTGTAGAGCAGTAATTATGGAATAACGTCCAGACTGAGGGAGTCATTCTGGAAAAGACAAAATTCCTGTGCCGAATTCAATGATAGCGAAGTCCCATTATAAAGTCGCGGTTGCAATTTTAGAATGAGAGAATTGTCGCGGTCGCGACTTTATAATGGGACTTCGCTATCAGTGAATTCGGGACGGGAAATTCGCCTTTTCCGGAATGACCCGTTGAGAGTGCAAGCGTGCGTAGTGCATATGTGTGACAGTATCACTGGTGCATGCAGAGCATGGCCCAGTCACTGAGAGCCTCATTGACTGAAGTCTGAATTCACCTCGCTACAATTTGAGTCACATTGCCAAAATAGTCGCAAATTCACTTCTCGCTATTGACTAAGTGAAGAATACACTTGTCGAACAGGTGGACTGCGGCGAACGCTGTCAGATGCGTAGTGTGGCGTAGTCAGTCAGATAGAAGTAGGATGAGAAGTCAGGCGGAGTGAGGTGAATTCGACAAGTGATGTTAGTCTCACACTGTCCCACTAACTATTCTGTGAATATTCTATTTCTATGTCACCTTGTCCCTAGGACATGTTGTCTCTTAGTTGCAGTTGCCATTGTCGCTTTTGAATGAATAGTCTCACTACGCAACACTGGAGCCCTGCCATCAACCCCCCAATTTGCCAGCCTGAACTGGCAAAGTCAAATGAGTGAATTTGGAAAAGTTCACCTAGTTGCATTCGTACCTTCGCATCACTGCTGCTTAGTCAATAGTAGGAGTACCAATGCACTCTCATGCAAAATGATGTGAAGAGCTCTGTAAGTTCGTGACTCACGTAGTAAGCCAAATTGGTTGCGTATTCGCCACTTTGCAGACCTTGGTCAATAAGAGAACATGGGGAAGTGGAGAATAGACACTAGTTCACAGCTCTATGTGACTATTCGGACTTTAGTAAATGAGGCTCTTAAGCATTAACCATACTTCAATTTTTATTATTAGATGGATGAGCAGCATCTGTTATAATCTAATTGTACATTTACCTTTCTCCAATTATGGTGGACAATTTTGCTGCAAATGTATGGTACCCGGTAATTCACTGTATTGGTCTCATGCAGGAAAATGTCATTTCCATCTAACGAGACATCAGTTGTGCCAGCAATGCATATGCACATGTGCTGTAAAGGGTGATGGGTTCCTAGCATATACACTATAGTGTATAGGAAGGAAGTTACAGTTGTCATCTCTGTACTCTGCAAAGTGGGATGTATTTTAACTAATTTTGTGTTTGCTATTGGTGAACACCTGTGATTAACAATTAATAGAAATATTAGGATGAAAAATATCTGTATAGCCAATTTGATTTGTACATTTGTTTTGATAAATTTTATATATATTATTTTCAAAAGGTAATAAATGCATAAGGAAAGTTGTTACTAATTTAAGAAAAAACTTTGTTTTTATATAAGTATGTATGTATAATTTTATTTATAAAGCTCCACAAATTTACGCAGTGCTGTACACTTTGTACAATAAGTGTCTCCAACCCTGCTGCCTTCAGAGTCACTGAACTGTTAGTAGAAGGGAAGAGGAAGACTTGAACAAAAACCTCTTCCTCCTCAGATTAATATAAGCCACCATGGAACCTGCTGCTCGTACTAGACTGCATATGTCCTCATGCACATCCAATTAGTTTGCAGGCAACTAAAACTACTAATAGCTTGACAAGCACACATACATGACAACACATACCCATACACACTTAGTCACCTGAATTGATCGCGTATTTGCCACTTCGCAGACTTTGCTCAATAAGAGAACATAGGAAAGTGGAGAATAGACGTGAATTCATAGCTCTACATGACTATTCGCACTTTAGTCAATGAGGCTCTCAGTCTCTATGTAGTAGCACTGCACATGCTCAGTTTGCCTTGTCTCCTGTAGGTGTGCACTGAAACCAAATAGTCTGACTAAAAACCTAGAATATATCTATTAATTAAGTCAAATATTATAGTCAAATAAATTAACAATAAAGAAATATTGGACTTATCAAATCAAAGAGGAGAACCTCTATGTGCATTTATGAGTTTCCTACCATTTATTTGAAAGCAAACACCTTTAATATACTCATTGGTAAAGAACTGATCATTCAGGGGGTTATTGACTAAAGTCTGAATTGTCACGTAAAGGTGTGAATTCACCACTTCCTCATATTCGAGTATTCAGCAAACTCTGCGCTGTGGTGAATTCGCCAGCTAACAACGGGCACACACTACACATTATTTGGCTACTGTCACAGTCACGACATCACTATAGGAATATTGTCATGGTCGCAAATTTACTATGGGAATATTGTCACGGCTGCAACTTTACTATTGTCGCACTCTTGACTTTACTGTGGAAATCCGCTATTTAGTGAATAAGGAGTAGAGAATCAGGGCGTAGCCACCCCAAAGTGTTGAGAATTCACTTCGACAGTTGAATTCTCACTTCAGTCAATAACCCCATCAATGTCTTACATGTATACTGCATACTGCACTGAACTCTTTGCAGCCTTGCAGTACACAGCTGAACTTTCTTTTTTTCATATTATCCTTATAGTATTGAGATTTTAAAGATGTTTGGTGGTTAAGTGGTAGAGTTGCCCAAACATCTATTTTAGCTGCAAGGAAATCAGTTTAGCTCCATACCAGCTGGCCACATAAGTATACAGCATGAACTGGAAATTAGTAGAATTTAGCAGTTCAGAGTGTGTATATCAGGGCTTTTTTTGTTCGAAAATATTTCCCGGAACTGTAGGTAGTCGAGCTTCTGGTGTCCGAGCGGGGGGGGGGGGGGGGGGTG
>JAKJJM010050416.1:0-10008 GCA_021901965.1 Pipa carvalhoi | reverse complement strand
CAGGGAGACATAGAAAGGGATGTAATATTCACTTATATACAGTTAGTGGGACATTGTGAGGATGAACTAGGGACAGGGAGACATAGAAAGGGATGTTATGTTCACCAGTGCAATTATTTCCTGGCAATTAGGTCTTGAGAGTTTTTACTAATACTAAATTATTAATATTAACCAGTGCAGTAAGGTAACATGTCATTCATTGTTAGAAGTAAAAAAGATATAGGGCGAAATTTATTACCAGAAAAGACTTGAATACTCAGATTCGAGTCTTTTCGGGCTTTAGCTCGAGAGATTTCCCCGCAAGATCATCCCGCAGGGATTTTGCTTTCCGAATTCCGGAATTGGATCTTTCAATCGAAAGAAATCGCGTCTTTTCGGGCTTATTAAATATCGCCCATATTGTTTTATCTATAACAGCAGCTATATATTCTACTTGAAACAAAGTGAAGAAGTATGTGCAATATCAGCCTAAAAATCTCATAGCATGAAGTATGAACAATTCAGCAATGACACTGAGGGCGAAATTTATTAAAATTGAAAATGGCATTTTCGATATGCATATTTCGAAAATGACATTTTTGATTTTGGAATTCCGAATTCTTAATAAAAATTCGAAATTTCGGGTTTCCATTTGGTCTAGAAAATGTAACGAACGGTGCTTCCATGCGAGCACCGCTCGTTGCATTAGGCTGCTCAATGCGGCAGCCGCTGGGGAGACTCCTCTCTCCCCAGCGCTTCCTGTTTGGCTTAGCCACGGCTAAACCAACCAGGAAGCACTGGGGAGAGATGAGTCGCCTGAGTGTAATATAAACCAAGTGAAACTGTAGTCGCTGACTACACTAGTCACTTAGATTGTAAGCTCTACGGGGCACTCCAACCTCTTGTGTCAATCATAACCTGGCACTTAAAGTGTTTTTATGCTTGTAAGTTACTCGCTTGTATAATGCACTTTTCCCATGTCTGTATTATATTTGTATTGCTGAATTGTACAGCGCTGTGTAAATTTGTGGCGCTTTATAAATAAAATTATACATATGTACATACATTCTGACCTTTTATCTAATAACAGATAATAGGCTTTCCCCAAATTTCCCTTTCAGCCACCACTCTCAGAAATGTTTGGTATGATTTAATTGAAATAGAATATGTTTATGCTTGGCAGGGCCCATCTACAGAATAATTATATTACAGAAAATGTAAGGTAACTTTAATGCAGGTCTTTGTAACTTGCATTTGAATTCAGACACTGCACACTATTTTTTTTTTCTTTGATTTTAAAAAGTGCAAATCCGACTCTAAATCAAACCAATATCATTTAATCAGAATTAAATCAGAATCTGAAGCAAAACACAGAACTCTTAATAAATTTGTTGTAGCCCGACATATGTGCACAACCATGCATAGGCCATTTCCTCCAAGCCCTGTATATGTGAACTAAACCCGGGGCAGAAGCAGTTATTGTGCCCATTAGTACATAAAAACCAAGGTACTTACTTACAATATTGTTGCATGTATTTCATTACCGTACTTCTGTCTTTACAAGATAGAGAGGGATTTCATTAACATTTCTAAATGGGGTTTCCCATAATTACTGAATTCATGCAGAGTTGGGTTCTTCTGTATTTTAAATTAGAACTTTAATTCATAGTAAATATAAATAGTTTCCCTGCTATTTCACAAGTGAAAAAGGAGCAATTTTCCCTCTTTTAACATTATGGTGCTTATTCATAAAAGGCCATATTGTCATGAATTGTAAATGTACGAATTCACATTTACTCGCTACTTCCCCATAGTCAGGTATTCAGCAAACTCTGCGATGTGGTGAATTAAAGCCTAAGGGGGTTATTCTCTAAAGTCCGAATTGTCATGTAAAGGTGCTAATTCGCCAGCTAAAGACAGTCGCAATAGACTGCTACTGTCACAGTTGCAACTTTATAATGAGAATATTGTCGCAGTCGCGACTTTACAAAGGAAATATTGTCAAAGCTGAACTTTAAAAATTGTCACAGTCGCAACTTTATAATGGGAGAATTGTAGCAGTCGCGGATTTGTTATAGGAATCCACTGTTTGCGAATTCAACAGTCGAATTCTCACTTTAGAGAATAACCCCATAATTCGGATGCTTACGACATTAGCGTACTTACAAAGCACTTTGCACCACCTTACATGTAATTCGCTTATCCATCAAGCATCGCATTCTGTCACAGTTGCAATTTCGCCAATTACAAATTGTGCCACATTTCGCAGTTTTACTTTGCCAGATCAAAATGGCAAATTAGAGCGTGGCTATTAATGTTCGGCTGACTATGCCACACTTTGCAAGAGATGGCTACTGTCTCCATTGCATATTCACTATGGGAATACTCTGTTTAATGAATAAGGAGTAGAGAACTGGAGCATAGTAACTCAAAGTGATGACAATTCACTTCAACAGTCGAATTCGCAGTTTGATTAATAAGCCTCTATGCCTACACACCTGTCACCTGCCTCACATCTGACCAATTATTCACACAAGAAACTGCCTTAGAGACAAAATGCAATTGGTTATATTTTGTTTTTATTTGTGTGGATTTTTTTTATTTGCATTTACATTTCTGTTTTGACGATCTACAAACTAGTATTTAAAGTGCACCTATTGTTTCCCTCCTGTCTCTGCCTGTCAGCTCAACACTGCAGACTTGTCGGATAGAAAGGCTGTAGGAGGAGGCGTAGCTTACTTGATTGACAAGTAAGCGCATCCTACCAGCCTTCCTCCAGCGATACGCACAACCACTCTGACACGCCTTAGGGGGAGTGTCAGAGTGGTTGATTGGCAGGTTGGGCACAAGATGGCTGCTCCCACAGCTTCAAATTGGGACAAGTTGACAGGTGCACTTTAATTTCCTTTCTGGCTGATAAGATCAGTGAGTAGATTTTTTATCTCTCAGATAATGTCTACAACAGTGGTTCACAACCTTTAATTGTTGTGAGCTTTTACTACAAAATACTGTCGTGTTTGCAACTTTAATATGGGAATATTGTAGCAGCCACAACTTTACTATGGGAATTTTGTTGCAGTTACGGATTTGCTATCGGATTCCGATGATCTTAGGCAACCCCTGGCAAATGGTCATTTGACCCCTGACAAGGTTGCGACCCCCAGGTTGAGAACCGCTGCTCTACAACAGGGGTCTCCAAATGCCAGTCCAAAAAAGGTTGGGGACTGCTGATCTACAACATATTATATTTATTCTAAGATGAATTTTCCCTTTAAAAGAGCAAGATATTTGCATATACCCAGCTAATTAATATATATTAAATAGACCATATACTGACTTATGAAATCTGAAAACAAGTAACTGCTATAATTTTCTTACTGTGAAGTATCCATGAAGTATTTATCATTTATTGAGATATGGTACAGGTAAATATACAGTAGCAGCCAATAAAAGTGTAGCCCAATCAGTCTCTATTAGTGTCAGACTCAGCCACCAGGAAACAGAAATCTCTCACACTTTTGGTGCTTATTCATTAAAGTCCAAATTCGCCAGTTGAAGTAAATTTGCAACACACCCCTTACTTTGTCAGTTTTAACTAGTGTAGTATTCAAACTGGCGAATCCAGAGCAGTACACCTTTCCGAATTTACTACTTTGACAGACTTTGATGCTTTGATTAATAGCCGAATTACGTGATACAAAGAGCTCTGTAAGTCCACAGCCGTCACAAGCGTCCGAATTTGGCTGTTGACCGTTTATGAATAAACTCCTTAAACTTTACCATCATGACATGTTGCTGAGGGTAGTGTAAAGCAGGGAAGTGGTTTAGAGACAAAAAGATGTACAATGCAAGAAAACTATAAGGACTGAAGGCTGTTTTCTGGTGGGCTACGGCAATGCAGTCTGACACTGATCTCTGTCCAATGGTTGCCCCTCGTAAATTCTTGTTATGGAGCTTTGTCCAATTATTATAAATATATAAGGCAAAATTTATGAAGCCCGAAAAGACTCGAATACACGGATTTTGCGAGATCATCCTGTGGGGATTTTGCTTTCCTTATTCCAGAATTGGGTCTTTTGATCGAAAGGTAGCCATCATTTCTATGGCTACTAAAACTTTCGATCGAAAGATCCATTCCGGAATACGGAAAGCGAAATTCCCGCTGGATGATCTCGCGAGATCATCTCTCCGCGAGAATTTCGAAAAGACCGATAGTGGTCTTTCCAACCATTATAAATTTCGCCCTTAATCTGTCCTCCTAGTAATGGTTTTACTCTCCTTGGCCTTGAAGACCGTGAATGATCAACCCCAAACTAATCTAAAGGTTCCTGCTCTGTATTTCAAAGGATGTCAAGCTCAATGTCTTTTATTGGGATCCCAATGCTAATAAAAGATGTATTTCTAGCCCAAACACTGATTTGTATTGTTTTGTTTTTTGTTAGTAACCTGTTTTTTGCAAATACATCTGATCTGTTACATAAATAAATCCCACCTAATTTCCTTTTTCCTTTCAATTTAGGCTTCTAGCCCAGGAAGCACTTCCTCATCTTCTATAGAGGGTTCGTGAGAGCAGGAATCATGTCGTAGCCATAAGGGCACTGACATTTGAAGTTACAAACAAAGAATGGCATGGGGAATGTACTACATATTGTCCATCCCATGTGCAAATCCATACATGTTTTGAATTTATTAAGAAATTTGCAGATCTTTTTTCCAATGCCCAATGACACATCATTGTCCTGAAATGACAGACCTTAGTTGTTTATGCAGTGTTCCTCATCTGACAAAGCACTGTTTGCAAAGTAGTATACTATCTTGTCCTTTCAGAATAAGAAATATTTGATTCTATCAGTGTTCAGAATGTTGTGTTCTAACCAATTTGATTTTTTTCTTCTCTTTTTTCTTGAAAGATGACGTAATTTAATGGCATGCACACACAAGGGCAGGTTGAAGAACTTAATTGTAATAAACATAACAAACAAGAAATGATTTAATTTTATGGTCAGTAAACACTAAGGGGGTTATTGACTAAAGTGAGAATTCTCAAACAGCGGATTCCCATAGCAAATCTGTGACCGTGACAATTTTAAAGTCGTGACCACAACAATATTCCCATAGTAAAGTCGCGACTGCGACAGTATCAGTCTATTGCGACCCTCTTTAGCTGGCGAATTCACATCTTTACGCAACAATTCGGACTTTAGCCAATAACCCCCCAAAAGAGAAGCTAGGTATTACCGTAACTAAAAATTCCCAGTAGTGATAACTGTACCTTATAAATGACTACTTATATAATTAATTATATATACATATATACAGTATACATATATATTTATTATTATTATATATCTGTCACATACCGCTCAGTCAACTCTGTCCCCTCCACGCATCTGGCGCGCTCTGGGTGCACGGGGCGTGCCGCTCCGGCTGTTGCGCCTGCTGGCGACGCGCATGTTGCCGGCGCTATATGTCGGGAGCACTCCCGTCGTGCTAATGCACACTCGGTGCCTGAGCTTCCAGATTTCCAGGTTCCTGTATGTTCATCCGTTATTGTATTTCTGCATTGAGCTTTATTGCTATCTATCTTTTATTAAAGTTCATTTCATGTTTTTTCTATCTCCCTGTATTGCCATCTACCAATCATTGGGGGGGTGCGCTCGAGGGCTGCGATCTGGGGGGGTCTCCTGCAGCAAAGCCCAGTACCCCCTTGTGGGGGTTCAAGTTGAAGACCAGGGGCCTCTTAGACTTTGCGCCTCGCAGCGTTCCCACGTCAAACCCCATAGTGGTATAGAGGATCCACCCCCTGCCGTGACAATATCTATAATTATATTATAAGTCTATAACTTTATTGAATAACAAACTCTATACTCAGATGTTCTCTGGGATATTAGATTTTCATGCTGAAACAAGCTTTTTGTGTAATTATTCAGTTCCTCTGCTACAGAAGCTCTAAATATGTATGTATGCACATTTTTATAAAGCACTGTTAGGTTGCACATCACTGAAGAATTTAACATTACAATTATAATACAGACATGGGATAAGTGATAAATATAGTAAAAGTGCCAGTTAGTAACTGTATCAAAAGGAGGGAGGTTCCTGTTCCTTACACCTTACAGTCTAAATGTATATTCTGAAAAACAATTGATAATTTGTTGATAATTGTCTTCCACTATGTATCTTTTGGAAAACGGCCATCCTCACCACTGCACATCATTAAAAAAAACATGTCAGACTGTCAGCGCCGTAGCCACAGTTTGTGGCACCCGGGCGGTGGAGGCGGCCGCCCCTTTGGTAGGGAAAATGCTGCCCCCACAGCGTCCCTGCCCCATGTGCTGCCCCACGTGCCGCCTGGGGCGGACCGCCCCCCCCCCCACGCTACGCCCCTGCAGACTGTACATGTATGGACACAGGAGTTTTACAAATGAAAGTCTGACAGAAAAAGATAAAGATGACTATGTGATGAAGGTTCAAGAATATTGTCCCAGATACAGCAAGAGAAACTGCCAATTTGTCATGGAATTGGAGTCAGTTTCTGGTCCCCTTATAACATATACTGTGATTGGAGATCAAATCAAACTGGTACCCGTAGGGTTTCCACTTCATGCATTTCAGTGCAAATACATATAATCCTCAAATACTGCAGGGATCATCGTCATAATTATCATCATCATCATTATCATCGATGTAACAGTATAAAAATAACTGAAAAATGACAGAAATATGGAATGGTAATTACAATGGTATGATTGGGACCTATCAAAAGTTGAAGAGTTCCAGTCTCAGTCGTCATACAGAAGCCTCCATCTCATCATTCTTCTCAACAAATCTATATTGCATGGACAAGTAAAAATAGACCCGATCTATAAGGCAGATTGCACTGGTTAATATAGAGCCATGTAATTCACTAAACCCTTTCAATCTGATCCTGAAAAAAAAATCCTGGTATTTTGCCAAACTCCAAAATTAATCTATGAATTAAGGAATTTCTGCAGTTAATTATATGACTAATTACTTAATTAACCCCCATTTAAATTCACACTTTCATTAGGTCTTGATGGAATTCCACTGGTTAGTTTTTCAGGGGTTCTGTGAGTGGCTTTCTGTTAGAGGTACCTAAATTCCACTGGCCTTTTGCACCTTTTTATTCCATTTTACACTGATATTACTTTAAGCCACACACAATAACAGGTTTCACAGCACTTATTTGGAACTGTGAACTCTGATGAGCATTTGTTTGTACATAGTAAAAACCCCATAACGTACTTACTTGCCTACAGTACCCCAGTCTAAAATACCTGTGCCCGTGTTACCTATGTTGACAAGAATTCATGTAAATTATTGCGGCGGGGACAGTAGGAATCTAACATTTCATTCATTTTTCTTCAGTAATTCCTTGGTGGATATACTGTTATATTTAGGGTCACTGTCCTGTTGCAATGTCCATTTTCAGACAGATGGTCCTCAAGCACTCTCGGGTACAATGAAGAATTCAAGCCCAAAACCATTTCCACCAACATACTTTAAAGTTTCTATCAGGTTTTTCTTTGGCTTTAACATATTTCCTGTTATTAAGGGCAGAAAAGCCTATTTTTGCCTTATCTGTCCAAAAACCATTTAGGGTAATTCAACTACAAATGCAATCATTTACAGTGTTTTAGTAACCCATAGCAACAAATCAAAAGTTGACTTTCATTATTCTAGTTCTACTGTACCAGTCAATGCTAACAGTTGACTGGTTGATATGGGTTACTAGACCTCTGAAATGATTGCACCTGTTGATGAACTCCCCTATTTGTTTGCTTTGGTATTCATAGGCATTCTGTAGTTTGATGAACTGATGATTTTTCTGGACAGCAAAGGTTTGTTCTCGGAATACCTCCCCCGCACATATACACGCCTAATTTGTGCAGTCTATTTCTAAAAATAATAATGCTTTTTGGAGTCAGTATTGGCAAAAAACACCTGTAGTTCTACAGATAAAATTCTGGATTTCTTAAAAGACATTTTTCGACATCTTGCATTCTACTCCTCTACTGAACTGTCTGGCATGGGCTGGTGTGCATTTGGCAGTTGTTTGAAATCTTCTCCACTAGTAGATGATTATCCAGACAGTGAAATTATTGATGCCAAGTTTTAAAAATCATTAACAAACATATAGGCATCTGTATCCTGCTTTATGAAGACCCCAGAGAGCTCTTGTGATCTAGATCAAGGAGGTCATGCTGTAAAGTCCGAATTGTTGTGTAAAGGTGTGAATTCACCAACTAAAGACAGTCGCAATAGACTGCTACTGTCGCAGTCATGACTTTCTAATGAGAATTTTGTTGCTGTCGCAACTTTACAAAGGAAATGTCAAAGCTGGAACTTTAAGAAAAATTGTCGTGGTTGCGATTTTATAATGAGAATCCACTGTCTGTGAATTCGACAGTCAAATTCTCACTTACAGAATGACCCCCCTGGTGTTCCAAAAAGTAGATCAGCTAAGGGGGTTATTGACTAAAGTGAGAATTTGACTGTCGAATTCTCAAACAGCGGATTCCCATAGAAAATCTGCAACCGTGACAATTTTAAAGCCACAACCACAGCAATATTCCCATAGTAAAGTCACGACTGTGACAGTAGCAGTCTATTGCGACCATCGTTAGCTGGCGAATTCACACCTTTACGCAGCAATTCGGACTTTAGCCAATAACCCCCTTGATGTCTGATGTTTAAATAGATCATACTGAATTTCTTCACTATCAATGTTCTTATATCTGTATCAGTTTTAGGCAAGGGATGCATATTTCTAGCCCAGAAAGATGTGAGTCTCTGTCAATAGGGACATAGGTCTATTTACAGTCCAACAGAGGCTGTGGAAAAAGGTTGTGTGGAGCTTCCATGTGTTAAGTCCAAGGTTGAGAAAGTCCTAGACACTAGACGAGCACAGAATAAAGTAACTGGTAGCTGTGCCAGAATAGAGTTTGTTAGGGCAAGGTAGTTGCACCAGTCAGGATTAGGCTAGAGGCTGTTTTGCCCAGTGAGGAGGTGGTAAAGATTAGACCCCAAAGGGAATGATTAGCATCCTTCCCTTAGATAGGCACACAGTAGGTAGTGTAGGGAGTCTACTGTTGACGCTAGAATGATAGCATCAATGACATTTTTTTAAATGTCTGTTGAAAAAGATGCAACTTTATATGGGTTTTCCCTAATTTTATTAAAATAACTATTGCAGTTCTGATTTATATTAATGTTATTGCAATATAGTCTATGGACTTTTGGAAGAGAAAGTGTTTTAATAGCTTAGTAATGCTTAGTACCTCTCCTAAGAACATACATAACATAGCCCTTTCGGCCAGATCTGTAATGGCAACAGTTTGTTCATTTTTAATTTCAATAATAATAATAATGTCATCTGAGCTCTGAGTAGACTCAGCCTCTTCCTTCCAGAATTTGACAAGATGCATTACCAATGTTTCATTGTCTATAATTGTCTACATGCAATGGAAGGTTGTCAAGATAGGAGCAGATAGACAGTTATCTGTATTTGCCTTCCTTTACCCTGAACTAGTCTGTATATTTACTCACTATAAAGAAATAAAATTTATCAAATCACAGTCTTTAACTTGAAAGCTTAGGGAAAGTGTCATCTTTGGTGATTTACCATAAATGCTGATTAATAAAAAATCCTGCTAACAATTCAATGTAAAGTGAAATCACTGATGTCTTCTTTTATTTAAACTGATATAAATTACATTTACCTTGAAAGTTACATGTGGTGTAATGACACCCCTCTGCCCTTTTTCCATAGGCGCACATTAGGGTGTGTCTAGTGTAGTGGTTGCAGTGCCATGTAGGGGCATTTTGCATGAAGGAAGTCATGTCTCTGGCCTAACCTACTATCTATTAACCGTACCATGACCACTTTCCATAACCTACTCTCTATTAAAGGAGAACTTTAGTCAAATTACATCTTTACATATGTTGTACTATACCTTAGTGTGAACCCATTCATCCCTGTAGTTGTTTCATCTGAAGCTGGATAAT
>JAKJJM010050387.1:0-10837 GCA_021901965.1 Pipa carvalhoi | reverse complement strand
GGTAGTCTTATATGGCGAGTATATCCCAAACTCTCTATTTTAACTGGAAAAGTTGGGGGGTCGTCTTATACGCCCAGTCGTCTTATACGCTGGAAAATACGGTATTTGTGCACAGTCTATGTTGTACATTTGACTGTACTTGGTAACTTGGTTCTCCAAGTTGATCATAAGAGAAAACAGGGGATGGCCATCTCACACTGTCACCCCATCTTAAATCTTTGTGATAACCCCTGATTTTGAGGTAGTGGAATGTAACTTTGTTCCCTATCTAAACAAGGTACATTATCACTTTCACTAGAATCTCCTATTCCTTGAGAAGAAAACTCTGAAGTCTCTAAGCATTTTCAACTGAAAAAGGATTACCCCAATACTGGGTTTGTCCAGAATCAATTTGTCCCAAAGAGTCAGGGGCAGAGTGAAGGGAATCAGGCGTATTAATTATCTCATCAGTATTATCATTTATATCAGATATGTTAATTTGTGGAATAGTCAATAGGTGATTCCTGTACCATGGCTTTATACATCCTTTAGGTCCTTTTATACAATATACAGGTGTACTAGGAAGTTTATCTACCCCCTCATAGGTCTCAGTTTTCCTTCGATTAGATAGCTTATGTTTGGCATATAATTCCAAATTTTTCCCACCCATTCAGATTCCTTAGTGCAAGGTGGCAGGCCTGGCTGGTGGGATAAGGCATCATCCCCTAACCAGTAGATGTCACTAGTAATCTAGTTTTGAATGTATGTAAGAGTAAGTCAGTTCCTCTTCCAGAGCCTCTTAGTCTAGCTAGAGACAAAAGCTCCATCATAGCTCACTTTAGGAGTGAGAACTAGGCTTACTAGAAGGGCAAGACAAAATAGACAAAATTTATAAAATGTGTAGCGCCCAAAAAGATAATAAAATCACAAATGATGATACCAAAAAACTTGAATGTCCAAAAACTTGTGATACACAATCTTGAATGCGCTGTGACCAGGGAGGGGGCAAACTGTCTTGATACCCCAGGGAAAAAACAATGACTCTGAAGAACAGAAATTCTGGAAGCTCAAGAGACAAAAAGAAACAAAGGGGAGAACCCATAGTGCATTATCCCAAAAAAGATGTGATTATAACAAATGAAACGAATTCAAACAAAAATGATGAACTAGTGCTGTCCACTCTAGGTCCGAAATTTATTAAGAGCGCAAAGACTCGATTGAGTCTTTGTGCTCTTAATCGCGCTAGAATTCTCGCGACAGTACTTGGCGGGGATCTCGATAGCGTTCCTCCGCAATCGAGATCTTTCGCCCAAAAGTAGCCATAAGTCCTCTTAATAAATTTCGCCCTAGGTGTATTGGGGGAAACAATAATGTCCCCCAAAATAAAAACACTCACCAGATGAAAGTAAGAATTGTGGCTTTAATTAATCCACTTGTGCAGGTGTGATGATGAAAATATAGGAACTCTTATGTGATATACAATCAACTTCAAATGTGGTTGGGGGTATATGATAGATACCCCCCTTGGTAGAAAACTCACCAGATTAATGTGAAGTGTGTGCCTTTAAAAAATAGTTATATCTGGACTTATACCAAGAGTATCTTGACATCACTCACTGAAGAGGTATTCTGGATTTGCTCAAAACAGAAAGCAGTTCATAGTGTAACCTCATTTAGAAATAAAGAAATTTATTAGACAAAAGATGGGTACTCACAAACCAATTCTTGTCTAAAAGCATATGATAAAAAGTCCTTAAAAATCCTCAAAAAAGTCCTTTAAAAGTCCTCAATGCATTTCACTGATTTTGTAATCAGCTTCCTCAGGAGTAAGTACATTGATTTCAAAATGAAGTGTAGAAAATGTGTTTCTTTTTGTCTCTTGCGCTTCCAGAATTTCTGTTCTTCAGAGTCATTACTAGAAGGGCAGTCTTGAGCTCCATTCAGGAGAGAGTGGGTTTAGTATTCCCAGAGGTGTTCTTATTTAAGGCATCTCAGACAGGGTATAAGTGACAGCCCTAGGGCTAGGCCTCTTCAGAGATTGCTATACAAGTGAGCAATTTCCTGCAAAAGAATACATGACTCTTGACTGCAGTAACCATTTCTCTGATGTGAATGTTATACTTCCTGAAACTGCGTGTAATTTGTAAGTACCTGTACAAAGTTACTCCAGTTCCTCTACTACTCTATAAGTGCTGATCTGTTACAAATAAACTGCTTAATTTAATGTTCACAAGAATTCCTGGTGCCCAGAATTGTTATTTGCTAATTGCTGTCCCCATATGTATTAGCGGGAGCTCACGCCTGAGAGGTAATTCTACTTGTAGTCAAAATAGCGCTAATTCTCATTTCTTTTCTGTTAACATTTGCTTCCATATGGCAAAAATGTATTAATGAACAGGAAAATTACAGAAGGGATTTGTATCAGTAACTGTATAAAATGTGAAACTTCACTTAAGAAGACCTGTAGTTAAGGCCAAAATAAATTAGGTAAAATTAGAAAAAAAATGTCAGAATAAGGTAAAAAAAATTGAACAGTGACTTTCAAGTTGATTTTCAGTTTTTTTGTTAAAATCATTCTGAATTTATTGCTCATAATTTCAGACAATATGTTTTGGAAAGTTGTGGACTTTGAAATGCACATTTATACATTTCTATTTGTTTTAGGCAAGCATTGCTTTCTGCTTATATTTAAAAAGATAAAATCAATCCATTTATTTAATAGTGTATCTTACTATACGTTTCCATATTCAGAAATTGTAACTGAGTTATATAACAGGGAAATGATTTAAAAATAAAATGGGAACTGTCTTTTTTTTTATTGGAGTATAGCTGACATTGTAGGCACACAAATCTGAACCAGTGAGAGAGATTAGCATTTATTTCTGTCCATCTGATTGGCAGAACAGTTTGTTTACTTATGTATTCTGTATTATGATATTAGTAATCCTTATTAATCATTATTGGGTAGTGTAGTGGCTCAGTGGTTTGTACTGTTGCCTTGCAACGCTGGGTTCAGTTCCACCCTGGGCTTCATCTGCATGGAGTTTGTATGTTCTCCCTGCACCTGCATGGGTTTCCTCCCACAATCCAAAAACATACATCTGTGTAACTGAATAGGGAAACTAGATTGTAAGCTCCATGGGGGAGAGACTGAAGTAAATGATGAATTTCTGTAAAGCGCTGTGTAACATAACAGCACTATATAAATGAATACATACACACATATTGTCCTTCATTTAGTCTTTTTAATGTTTATTAAGTAAATCATTTCAGACATTTGGACAGGCAATAACCCTGTAGTTTCTCAATTCAAACATTAAATTTTTTTTAAATTTAATTTAATTACAATTTGTAATTCTTAATTAAAAGGCCCAAACATAATAATAGGGCTGCTTTAACGCAGTCTTCTGACTGTACAAATATGTAAAGTCAATATTATTTCACTGTTGTGTATAGATATTTGACTATATACTATTGTACATAATCAGGGGCCATCATTTGCAGAGGTTTAAAGGGGGTCATTCTGGTAGCTCCGAATTTTCTGTCCCGAATTCACTTATAGCAAACTCCCATTATAAAGTCACGACCGCGACAATTCTTCCATTATAAAATCGCGACTGCGGCAATTTTTTAGTCGCGGTCGCGACTTTATAATGGGAGTTCGCTATAAGTGAATTCGGGACAGAAAATTCGGAGCTACCGGAATGACCCCCTAAGTATCTATAGTAACCTATTAGCAGTTAGCATTCACTGGTATATAGTGGGGCTAGAATATTGAGGGGGTCATTCCGGTAGCTCCGAATTTTCCATCTCAAATTCACCGATAGTGAACTTCCATTATAAAGTCACGACCGCGACAATTCTTCCATTATAAAATCGCACCTGCGACAATTTTTTAGTCGCAGTCGCGACTTTGTAATGGGAGTTCGCTATAAGTGAATTCGAGACAAAAAATTCTGAGCTACCGGAATGACCCCCTGAAAGTTAACCTCTGACTGGTTGCTTTGGGTTATTAGACCTTTGTAAAGTTTGCTCATGATGATGAATTCGCTGTGCATCTCTGTGTAAATGTATGTAGAATTATGTGCATGGTAAACCAATCTCAGTATTGATTTCATTTCTTCTTACCAGTCATTCATCTATCCTACTAAATTCTAGAGGCATAATGTTCTATGATATTTTCTAAGAAAAAAAATCAAAATGAACCAACTTAGAGAATTCCAGAGGAAGCTATGAATAGTTTCTCCTTATTATAGCTCACATTACCCTGACTGCTTCATATAACTTGATTTCTATTTTGTTTCAAAATAAAATGAGAAATTCCATTGTCCTGGCTTCTATTTGGCATGATATTAAAACTATATTTAATTATACAAGGTCATATCCAAACTGATAAAGTTCTATATTTTTTTTAAAAAGAATGAAAATGAACCATTTTTTCTATATCATTGCTTTCTCCAGAAATGAATTATTTATTACCCTGAGATTATATGATATTACCCTGAAGTGACAAGCTATGTCTTATTTCCTGTCTATCGCAAAGCCGGAATTAACAGGCAATATAAAAAAGAAAATGAATGGTTTTTTGCATTGGTGGCTTGCAAGGAAACTCTTCTGCAGTATTCGCTATAACTGTCAGGAAGTGCAATAGTGAATATGCAATCTGCATTCAGATCAGAGTCATTTCCTTGTCTTTATGAGATGACATTAAAAATGATGGCAAATGAAAACATCTGTTAAGGATACTCAAAAGCTGCCAAATGTCACAGTAATCCTCTGGGCTTTGATCTAACTACTATGCAGTGTAAAATAAGGTTGTAATCATTATTTTAAGCAAAAAAAAAAGGAAGCATTTTTGGCTGGTTTTACCACATTCTCTTAAGTACGCTTGGGCTTCTTTAATAGAAAAGTTGTCAGCAGCAGAATTTAACAATTGATAGCAAAATGAAATGACTATTTTAAACAATAAAGGAAAATGTAATTGAGGAACTTCATAGCTATTCAAAGAGACCTGCTCTATTATGACTTAAAGAGAATCTGTCAACCCTCTAATGTGACCCTGTTCACATTCACATAGTGCTGTAAATATATATATATAGCAAAGAATAGAAATGAGTTCCTGCTCACCATGTACACAATCACCAAAACTTTAATTCATATCCCAATTGTTTAAAAGGTATAAAAGATAAAGTATGACCTTATTAACCTTATTACACCATCTTTTATACTTTTGAAACAATTGGGATATGAATTAAAGTTTTGGTGATTGTTTACATTGTGTGCAGGAGCTCCATTTCTATTTTTTGCTGCATGTGTCTGTGTTTCCCAGCACCCTATAGCAGATTGGAGCGAGGAATCTGATATCTCTAAAGTGGATATATACAATATATAATATATATGTACATAGTTTACTCAGCCACTTTGGATACCATTCTGCCAAAATCTGTCTCACTGAAGTGAAGTCTGCCCTATACTCTCTGTTCTCTGAGGAGAGTACCAACTACTTGTTGCACTGGTTTATTTATTGTATTTGTTTACATTTGGCATTTTGGTGTTGATACACCGAAATAATAAAAAACTTCCATTTTGATTGGCATGGCAGTTACAGTTACATAAATACAGAATTTGTTAACATTTTATCTTTGAAGTTGAATTCATTAATTTTATTTGTTTTCTGCCTGTTTTCATCTTTACTGATTGCAGACATGTTTGTATGAAGTGCGACATATATCCAATGCTATGATACATATTCAGGAAGTGCCCCAGAAAGCCCAATTTTGAATTTTTGGGAGCTCAGATTCAATGTATAGTAACTGTAATTAAATGTACAGTCATATTATTTTTGTTGTTGCAGTCTTTTTAATATCCTGGTTACTGTACATGACACATGGGGCGAAATTTATCAAAATCAATAAAAATTGGCTGATTTCTATCGATATCGAGATAGCGATACCAATTTTCGACATCGTGATATCGATAGAAATTGGCCGCGATATAGAAAAAATCATTCGCGATTTTTGCAAAATTGAGTTATATAACATCCGATATTACGAAATCGGTAATTCAATACCACGATATCGGTAATTCGATATTGCGATATCGGTAAGTATCAGCAATACTTATCGAAATCAGGAAATAAAAAAAATCGATTTTTAATAAATTTCGCCCATGCTGTAGAGCACTGTCTTTCCTTACTTGCCTAATTTTTCCACATCTGTGATGGCTGCTTTTTAAGATGGCACAGAAATATTTTTTTATGTTAGCAATCTACATGTTATATTTATTTTTAGCAGATATATAACCTTTTCATTTTGTTTAAATTTATATTTTGATTATTTAAAAACAATTCTTGCTTTAACAACAATGGTATAGGCTAGAAAGCAGTTATATAAATTGGGAATAAAGGTCCAAATAACACACATATAGACCACCCAACATTAAATTTCACAACAAGGGACACATAGCTTGTCTTCAGAGATTCAAACGATTATCAGTGCTACTTTTAACAAGTCTCCGTTCAGTCAACCACCATGCCTCCATTTTTGCTTTTGTTACAATTAAAATGCTTTTATAAAAAAATATCATTGTTCATGTGTGGTTATCCCCGTTTTCTGCATTCCCTCTATTTCAACATTTCAGCAAAAATACTAATTAAAACCCATATGTAATAAAGTTTTTGATATGTATGTATGTATATTTTTATTTATATAGCGCCTCTAGGTTACACAGCATGAACAATCCAACAATACAATTATAATACAGACATGGGAAAGTGCTTAACAAAGAACAAATGAAGTAAATTACAAAACATAAAATCATGAATATACAATATTCTAAGTGCCAGACCATGACTGAAACAAGAGGATGGAGGTCCCTGTTCCATACAGCTTACAATTTAAAGGAGGAAGACTTACATAAACTTGCATAAGACTTTAGGAGGAAGACTTACATAAACAGATAGGAGGGTGATAAGTCCAGTAGCATAAAGTGTCAGTTCATATGTTTCTATTCTGTTTTTTGGAAATACCTGTTAATGGAAAAACAAAGCTAAATAATAATTTATGTTTTTTATGTGTTGCATATATTGGTATGTTAGAATTTTTAATATATCGCTAACTAATCAGAATGAAACTGATGAGTTAACTATAGACTGCTTACTTAGTTTTCATGGAGCTGGCAACGTAAGTTTCAGCAAACTTTTAGACTGATTTGACAAACTGCTTTTGGCAGCAATTATAGAAAACTAGAAGTAGTAGAGCATTTTGTACAGCAGTCCCAATTACTAGATGCAATACAATATTTGTGAAATGAGTAGCAGCTAGACTAAAACCAATTAAGGATTTCCGAATTTTTGAATCTTCTGTTTTATTCATTAATTCTCAAAATTGTATAGCTAGAGATCAATATCTCAATCTTTTTTTTAAGACAAAATGTACCATAATTCAGGTAAAATGCATTTTCCCATTGCAATTTAGGAGAAACATTTGTAGAACAATGATAAAATTCACATGATATAGACATATCATTACAGGATTCAAAGGCGTGTTTATTAATGATCCCCTGTATGCTTGAATTTATTAAACACTAAAAATAGGTATATACAAAAGATATGTATAAACCTTGGAGCAGCGCCACACACAAACAACAAAAAAAAAAATTAAAAAAAAAAAAATTAAAAAAAATATATATTCCTGCTGGCTTCTTGGGTAGGGCAGCCGTATGCCCAGATACACACTAGAATCACCTGGAAAAACAGAAAAGAAGCACAAGGAAAACTCTTCTAAGTGTAGTAATTGTGATCTTAAAAAGTAATAATAATTTGTGAAATCACACCCTTAAAATGACCAGAATTGAAGTGAATAAATGGTCCCCAAGTGAGTGAGTGGTGATACAAGGACCAATTTTTAAGGTCCTTGTATCACCACTCACTCACTTTGAATTTATTAAAGTTTGCCACTTCTCCACAACCTCACATATTCAGCAAAGCTTAATATTTTCTATGGTAAATTGTCTCACAGTTCAAGCTATTATAGCAACAACGTATTTACATACCACTTTGTTTCTATTCACTGCAAATGATGATTTAGAGTTATACTTTTATTTACATTGAGATACTCCAGGATAACATCCCTTTGAAAGTTTTCAAGCGTTTCACTCACAATAGAAATCAAACTTACAAGTCTATAGTTTTTGTGCTCAATTTTTGTACTCCTCTTTGAATATTGGTACAACGTGTGATATGTGCTATGTGTGTTATTACAGAGTCTCTAAATATTAAAAATAATGGTCTGTCTATAACTATATCATAAGACCATGGGGTGTATACCATCTGGACCTCGTGATTTTCCTGCCTATTTTAATCATTTTAAGATGGTGCTGTAACTTATCCTGGGTAACATAGGTGCTGTAACTTATCCTGGGTAACATTAAAAGGGACATTTATTTCATTACTCTTCATTTCACCCTACATTCAATTGTATCTACCTCAAAAATAACCCCCTTATTATTTTTTATAGGTCAACACTTTCTATTTTAAACTTTTTACTATTCAGATAATTAAAGAACATTTTGAGGTTTATTTTACTTTATTTGGTAATGACTCCTTCTGTCTCTAAATTAGCTTCTTTGTTTTTAGTATATTTTTTGCCATTTACTGCCCCCATTACATTTTTATTTATCCACATATTTTTTACATAGGATATGCATCTCTCACAATGATTAGTCAAGATTTTCTTAAAAATATATTTCGTTTTTGTACTTATTTTTGAGATTGCCTTTATTATGCATTGTTTGCGCATCTTTTGATCTGTTCAACTCCCACCTTGTTCCTATTTACTGTTAACAAATAATAATTTAAAGAATGTATTTGTTGCAGAATTAATATTTTCAGGAAACAATAAAGCAAGAGCAAGTGAGTAGGAGAGCAATACAAATAGGAGAGATAGCAAAAGGAGTCTTAGATTCGCATACACAGGAAAGCGGGCACACAAAAAATGGTGATGTCATCTTATTTAAGATGAAATCATTCACTTCTCCATGAGTTGCATAGAAACTCACGGATGGGGGCAGGCAGGGATGCGTACATGGTTTTCCATGATGTAGAGGTATGATGGTGGGATGGATAGACAGGCACGGGGACATATTGGTGTCAGCAGATTGTTGGAAGATGGGGCAATCAGGTGTCGTGGATATGGCTGGGAGTAGATTGGAGCTGGTAGGGGGGATGCCAGCTCTGGTCTACTCCTAGCTATATTTGCGTCACCTGATTGCTTTGTGCTCCTGTTAAGGGAGCCCCAAATGGACCCAATGTAATAGTTGAACTGCTCCGAATTTAAATGTGCGTGCACGATGGAAGTAAATCAAATGGACACAAATCAGTTTAAAATTCCCTCCACACACTTCATTGGCAGTCAGCAAGAGAGAGAGAGACTTTATTGCAAAACACACAGTTTTATGTTTTCACAGGGGTGGGTGTTACCCTTTGCAAAAAGCTCATGCATAGTCATTATCGCAAATTACAAAAGTCTTCCAATTGGTCCCATTGTCTCTGCGGTATGATGGACTTCACTGGGGGTTGGTCAGACAATAGAATTCCTATACACCTACCCTAGCTTCATGCCTTTTTCTGGTTTAAGCTGGTTGGTGAGATAAGAAATACTCTTCTTAAGACAAAGAAACACATGCATACATTTACAAAGATAGGAAGTTTAGAATTTCTTAGAAGTCCCTGTGTTCTTCACACTCCAATGGTCTGTTGATATTAATATGTCTTTGTGCCTGTTTATCTATCTCACCATCATACCTTTATATTATGGAAAACTATGTATGTATTTTTGTTTGCTTTTAATGTGTGAGTTTCTATGTAAGAATTCCACCAACCCCCCCTTATCACTACTTGTCAACTCCAACCAACTCCTAGCAATATTTACAACTGCTCCAACATTCTTTATGTCCAGTCTCTCCTGATTCAGAATTACTTAGTACCTGATGAAGAGAGGCTAGAACTCTTGAAAGCTTGTCTATTTAAATTGACCACTAGTCCAATAAAAAAAGGTATCACCAAGTACCGCAATACTCATCCTTTATATATAATGTATATATACACATGCAGTACCAGCCCCACAGCCCACAGCAGCTTGGCATCATAAGAATATAAAACAGACTTATGGTAAAGTACATTTTATCATGACTTTTTCCTAAATGCACATGTTTAACTTCCTGTGCCTACAATAATGAGCACAAATGCTTTTTCAATGTTAACACAGTTTAACACTTACTTCTACATGTATTATTGTGTCATGTTCATGGCAAAAAATGTAATTTTTATGTTTGTTTGAAAACTGTTCTATAATCAAAATATTATAGTACTGTACAACTAGCTGAAATAGAAACAAAAAGGCAATTGAAACACACATTTGCACATTTTATGTATGTATAATTTTATTTAAAAAGCGCCATAAATTTACGCAGCACTGTACAGATTAACAACACAAATACAATACAGACATGGGAAAAGTACAATAAACAATACAATTTTGCCCCTAACACTGACCCTGATAGCAGACCCCCCAAGTCTTTGTATTTTTTTGTATATGATATCAAAATTAGAAGGAGCCATTTACATAGGTTAAATGTATACATTGATTTAATGTAATGTAATGAGAGAAGAAAATAGTGTACATTCAGGGGGTCATTCCGGTAGCTCCGAATTTTCTGTCCCGAATTCACTCATAGCGAACTCCCATTATAAAACCGCGACTGCGACTAAAAAATTGTCGCAGTTGCGATTTTATAATGGGAGAATTGTCGCGGTCGCGACTTTATAATGGGAGTTCGCTATAAGTGAATTCGGGACAGA
>JAKJJM010050363.1:0-12571 GCA_021901965.1 Pipa carvalhoi | reverse complement strand
AACGAACAGGTCATGTTGACTACACGGACAAAACCGTTCATACAAAAAGCTTTCTAAAAGACATCAGGAGGGTAGTTTTTCAAATTATGCATTTCTTGTTTAATACTTTATTTAACCCACAGAGATTGCTGTATAACTTAGAAGGAAGATGAAACTTTAGTAGCGCACAAAATTCATTTTCCCTAGGATTCATCTTATACAGCGATACAGATTGGTCATAATGTACTAGCTTACAGACTACAATTTAAATGGGAATATCCCATGTTTACTACAACTCTATACTAAATCGAATAAATATATATGAAAACATTGATTGTCATGTTGAAAATTGTGCATCGTCCTAATATAGTTGCATAGCAACAAAAAAGACGCACTGGGTGAAACTAGTTCATTCAATTACTTACTGTGCCATAAAACAATCTATCTGAGTTGTGCAGCTGATGAAAAATTCTTATGTCTGCAGAAGGAATCTTATCCTGTTTTGCCTAGAAAGATGGTTCTTTAAAATGTTTCCTGGCTATGAGATGAAATAGGAAATAAACAATTGCTGTCTTTGAGATATATTTAAGGACACGTACGCATGTCTGTTTTTCTTATTTCAAAGATGAAAAACATTAATAGTTTTTCCTTTAAAAAAGTTTCTTTAAGATTCAGCATTTTGTCTGAACTTTATGTTTTCTTTTATAATATAGTAATATTCAATTAATGTGACCATGCATACAGGCCCTAACTATAAGCACGGACCTGGTTCACACTACAGGTGTAGCTCTCATTTGGTCCAATCAATCATTCCCTTTGAGACTTATTGGATCTCAAATTTACCATTAACCAATTCACCTTTAAGGCAAGGCCACTTTAACAATTTTAGGCCTTGTAATGTTTCAGCAAGTTTCTTTAAAAAAAGTCTCATCGATTTTCTCAGAGAAAGCTACCTACATACCTCCCCCCACAGCAGGGCGACACACCACCCACTCCCCCACTCCACCACCTGATTTGCTATGCCCTAGTGATGTCAGCCATCAGATACATGAAGAGGGGCTGGGCAAAGGGACCCAGGACCTCAAAAATGGGGTTGTTCCTTAAAATCTGGGACAGTATGTACCTATAAGAATAATGTAAATTATGGGTGTACAGCAATACTTGCACACCATGGTGCATTTAACATACTAAAATGCTGCCAGCAGTATTTTTGTATTTTGAACCCAGCTTGGCAAGTAAAAGTAAAACAAAAACCAACAGTTTTCAGAGACTATTTATTTTCCTAGGCAAGGGCATCTCATTCCCTTGAATGACAACCATGTTGTACCACATGGCTTTCTGTCCATGGGTGGTTTACTGTGACATAACACAGGACAATACACAGGGTTTTGCAACAGTAAATCACCTATGGAGGGAATGCTTGCGGTAAAGCCCATCTCACAGAATCAAATTAACCTTTCTATCATGGGCGTTTACAGAACTTAGAATAAGGGGGTGCTGCAGTTTAGGACTGCTCCCAATGAGTCACATCAGAGTGACATCATGACATCACATGATGGTGATGTCATGACATCACTGTGATACAATGGGAGCAGTCCCAAACTCCCAATGTGCCCCTCTATCCCCCCCATCTGCCTAATGAATGGTGGTGGATGCTAGGACAACTCCCGATGAGCCCCTCATGGGTAAGAAGGACATGGACTGGCAGCCTTCCAGGATGCCCATGCTTACTGTAAATCTGACAGAAAATGTAAGTCCATAACTGGAGAAGCATTTGTGTGGGATATTCAATAAAATTTAAGACTTAATTCCACGAGAAAATAAATTGTGAGGATGAAAAACCACAGCATGAAAATTTTAATTACCTAAACAAAAACAAATCACTTAACATCTATGACAACATCCACAACAACTACATGGATTAGGAAGTTTGTTGTCATCTTTGTTCCATGCTTAAATGCACGACAAAACAGCTTCACAATGCTTACAAAAATGTGGTTCATTAACTTGATTGGGCAACCACAACCAAATTCTTGTTTGTAGGCATTTTGTGTGGTAAACTGCTTATGGACAAAACACCAGGCAGTGATCACTGTAGCCCATTAAGTTAAAGGGTAAGTAAACCCTGAATATAAATAGATCCCCATTTACCTAATATCAAGTAAAAAAAAAACATTAAGAAACTCCTGTTCTGCTGTGGGGAGCTGACTACACATAATCACAAAGCCTCTCCTTGAGCATGCGCATATGAAAGCTATCCGACCCTGTGCGGTCAGCAAAGCAGACGGAGAGAAGAGGGAGGAGGGGGCGTGGCTTGTCACTCGAGCTCCCCACAGCAGGAACATGTCAGAAGCAGTGAGACGTTACAGGCTGGTTTTAAACTCTGCTGAAAGAAGAGGTGAGTCAGGAGTTTCTTAATGTTTTTTTTAACTTGATAATAGGTAAATTGGGATCTATTTATATCATGGGTTTACTTACCCTTTAATGGGACATGTTTTATCAACATTTCATTGTTGATTTACTGCATATGGCAAAAAAGCATTGTGTGAGATTGTCCTTAGTGTGGTGACACCCTGCCTTGTTTCTGTGATGTAAAAGTAAATAAGTTCACTTTATTCTATTTCAGGTCCAAAGTGTACTTTTGATGTTGTATAGTTTACACAGATACAAACCATAGTGTGTGTTAAATTGAATATTGCTAAAAAATGATGCATTACATTTATTTTCCACAATTGTTTTAGATCATAATTCACGGGTACCTTTCCTAAATCAAAAAGCATAATGAATGTATTATCTCAAATCAGTCTGGCTATGTAAAACTTCACAATCATTTCAAATCATTTAAGTTCTAATGTAAAATGAGGACCAAATCCCCCCCAGAGAAAATAAAGAAAATGAATTATTTTCTGTTTGGAAATGTCATTACAATGACAGTTATCCAGCGTAGGAAATCTGACTGAAACTTGGTGAAAATGGTAAAATGAACCCTGTTGCTTAAAACATATATGGAATGGTTGCTAGTTGTCTGATATTGGGTAACTTTTGAGGATAGGTGTTGGACTTACAACTCTGCTCTTTTTCTGGCCTCTAAGTCAGGCTGGAAGTGACAGGCAGAGCATTAGTATGAAACAAGGAAATCAGGAGTATAAACACAAACTACTACTTAACTCTGCTACATAGGATACATGTCTACATGTTACATGGGTGACAATGTTTTGCTGTGCTGGTGGGAATGTTTACATATGGATTGCAATTATAACATTTGTTTTTATGTTGTATTATATTGTCTGAATGAAGTGCAATGGGACTGTAAAACTGACTTAGAAATAAAAAGGCATAGATGAATAGAGAGTATAGAGAAGCAGAGAGTTGGTGAAAAAAGATCAGGAGTTTGAAGGAAAGTAGATGGAATGGGTCAGCGCGTTGGTGGAAAAATGGGTCAGGGGTATAATGGAGAGAAGGTGGAGTGGGGCAGTGAGTTGGTGGAAAAGAATCAGGGTATAATGGAGAGAAGGTGGTGGGGGCAAAGCAATGGTAAAAAGGAATCAGGAGTATGATGGGGTGAAGGTAGTGAAGGGCAAAGAGATGGTAAAAAGGAATCAGGTAGGATGGAGAGAAGGTAGAGAGGGGTAAAGAGATAGTGAAAAGGGATCAGGGGTATCATGGAGAGAAGGTAGAGAGGGGCAGAGTGAGGGTGAAAAAGTATAGGGGTATAATGAAAAGAAGGTGGACAGGGGAAAAGAGATAATGGAAAAAGGATCAAGTTATGACGGAGAGTAGTTAGAGAGGGGCTGAAAGACCAAGGAAAATGATCAAGGAATTGATGGAGATAGGTGGAAGTAGAGAAAGAGATGATGGAAAAATTTCAGGGATTTAATAAAAATGTAGGTGGAAAGGGCAGAGAGAAAATAGAGATGGTTACTAATCTGATGGAAATTAAAAGCACTAAAAATTCTTTATGGAATACAATACGGGTTTGTTCAACTATCTTATGAAAAGTTATCTCTCCTTTATATCATAAAGGAACCAAATAACTGTATCACATAAAAACAGCATAAACAATACATAAAAACACCCTTGTTAATCAAGATCATACTCAGCAGGAGAAATATATCACATTATATAATGCACAAGGAATAAAGAAGACAATTAGAGCCTCATTGACTAAAGTCCGAATAGTCGAGTAGAGCTGTGAATTTGTGTCTATTCTCCACCTCCCTATGTTCGCTTATTGAGCAAAGTCTGTGAAGTGGCGTATACGCAAACAATTCAGGCGACTGTGTCAGTCGTAAACTTACGGAGCTCTTCGCATCATTTTGCTTGCGCGTGCAAAGGTACTTCTACTATTGACTAAGCAGCGGAGTGATGCGAAAGTGCAAATGTGACTAGGTGTATTGCTTCAGACTGGCAAATTGGGGGATTGATGGCAGGGCTCCAGTATTGTGGAAGTAGACTATTCATTCAAAAGTGACAATGGCGACTGCGACTAGATGACAACATGACCTAGGGACAAGGTGACATAGAATTAGATAGAATATTCACAGAATACAGTTAGTGGGATATGGTGAAACTGACGTCACTGCCCTTCACTTGTCGAATTAATCTCACTCCACATGACTTCTCACCCTACTTATATTTGAATGAGTACGCCACACTACACATATGACACAGAATACATTTAGTGGGATATGATGACTGATGTCACTGCCCACTTGTTGAATTCTCCTCACTCTGCATGACTTCTCATCCTACTTGTATCTTATTGACTACACCAAACTAAGCATCCAACAGTGTCTGCTGCTGTCTGGCTCTTCAACAAGCGTATTATCCACTTAGTCAATAGTGAGCAGTGAATTTGCGACTATTTTGGCTGATGCGACTCAAATTGTAGCAAAGTTAATTTGACAGGTGAATTTTCACTTTAGTCAATGAGGCTCTTAGTGCTGTAATCATTATCCACCTAGTGCTGATCTAATACTAGGTACCTATTTATTATACTTATAGTACTGATTCAAGATATCTACTGGTAGTGGTTCACCATTATAATAATTTAAATATCAAATGTGCATCTGTGTGTGTAACCAGGTTAGGCAGTGGAATGAAGGGATGTTTTTGTGTGTTATTTATGCTGACTTCATGTTAATGGCAATCGAGAACAAGAAACAGGATAAGTATGCTATTAATGAGATTTAACTATCCATTGTCCTGCCAAGCTTCAAGTCAGTAGTATTCTTTGGTTTATGAAAGCTGTGGTTTGCATTAAAATAAAACTATGCACTTTTGTTTCTCTTGCAATAAACAATTGTAGAGAAAATGTAAAAACACATCACAAAAAATGTATGGTGGATTATCAACCTTCTCTATATACAAGATAAGCTTGCAAAGATCCCTACTGTCCAATCTCCTCTCATTTTTCCATTTTGTGAAACTGCCAATCCACAATGGATAAAAAAATGGTTGCCTCATTTTAAATTGGTGAGCCTTTTATCCCATAGGCACAGATTCTAACTTCACAGAAGATACTTGTAGGAAATGTCTGTTACCATATGGAATGACTTTAGTTCAATAAAATATTTTATATAAAATTTTCTTATTTTTTGTTTTAATGCATAAAGTATTTACAAAATTATTGGCAGGTTACAAATCTGCAGAAATCATTGATTCATTATGTCCAAGAATATCTGAGTTCTCTATTAAAGACGATTGTTTTAAGTCCATTTTATATGGTTTGTTAGCTTTATTTCCAAAAGTTGGCATGCCTATGCTGCCTGGATGACTCTGCATAGACATGTGTGATAATAAGGGTATATTTGCATCCTGGTTGGATCCTGAAGAAGGCAAGCTTGTTACATGACCAGTGCTTGTAGATCCACTTGCACTACTTGGTGAACGACTTTTTGGAGGTGGGCAATGCTGTATCACTCTTGGTGGTGCCTGTGGTTGGTAGTGAGCAGCTGGGAAAGCAGCATATCCTGGTGGAATTGGATATCCATTTATTGGTATAAATCTCTGATTCTGAGGTAATGATGGGGCAATAAAGCCAGCAATTTGAGCCTGTGGCATAGCTTGTGCAGGGAAAAGGAAATTGGGATGTCTCTGGTTGCTTAGATTGCTAACAGGGCTTGCACTTAGTGAGGTTGTTTGAGTGGTAGCATTCCCACCAGATGGTGTTGTTGAGCTTGTATGACTAGAAAGACCTTCCCATGTTCTTAGTTTCATATGAACATCTTTAAATCTGGGTCTCCTAGATGGTATTTCTTGCCAACATTCAGTCATTAAGCTATACATTCTAGGTGGACAGTCCTCTGAACATGGTAACAGCTGCCTTTTTCTGATCATTTCTATAACTTCTTGGTTGCTAAATCCATAATAAGGTTGAAGACCAAAGCTGAAAATTTCCCACAGCACAACCCCATAAGACCAAATGTCTGAATCAGTAGAGAATTTGCCATACATGATGGCCTCAGGAGGCATCCATCTAATTGGAAGGAGTGATTTATTCTGAACTCTGTAGTAATCAGCTGAATATATTTCTCTTGACAGCCCAAGATCTGAAATTTTTACATGAAGTTGCTCTCCAACTAATATGTTTCGAGCTGCAAGATCTTTATGGACAAAAAAATGACTTGATAAATACTCCATACCAGCTGAAATCTGTATTGCAATATGTAAAAAATCCCCATGATCTAAGCTTGATTTTACAGTGCCATCTTCATCACTGCTGCAGCCGACATCAGAATGAGGAGACCTCATGATAAGGAATTCATGAAGGTCTCCTTGGTTCATGTATTCAAACAACATGCACACTGGCTGTTCTTGTGTAACTACTCCAAGAAGGCACACAATATTTGGATGATGCAATTCAGCCATTAGTGAGGCCTCTTGCTGAAACTCAGACCACTGCTGTGGATAGTTATAATCTTTTAGTGTCTTGATTGCAACAAGTTGAGCATGATCCATTCCAGGAAGGTAGAGATGCCCTTTGTAAATCTTCCCAAAACCACATTCCCCAAGTTCCTCCATAAATCTCACAGCAGATAGAGGTAGCTCTTTAGCTTTGCTCTGTAAAATGAAAACACATATTGGTGAATTATTCTGACATTTCACTTAACAAACATAATGAGATGGAGACATAGTAGAATACACAATATACATTTTGTACCTGAAATATTTTTTATACAATTTAAAATAAATTAACTAAATAATTTTGTTTTTGTTATATACAGAAAACTGTAGAAAAAAAGGAAATAAGCAACCCTAATCTTCTGGCCATGTAAATTAAGTTAATTAAATCATAATTAAAAGTTGCACAAAGTGATTTATGTATTATACATGTTGTATGATACTACATGGTTACCCAAAACTTAACTCCGATCTCCCTACAGCTTAATTAGGGGAAGAATTAAACAAACAATGAAAACATGTTTGTAACATATAGGGCGCTATTTAGGAAAGTTGGAAAGACCGGTACCGGTATTTTTCGATTTCCATAATCTGGAAATCAGATATTTGTACCAAAATAATCCGTAGCCATTACAATTTATGGCTATGGATCCGTACAAATACCCGATTTCCATATTGTGGAAATCGAGAAACACAGATTTCTATAATGTGGAAATCGGGACTGCCCTTATTAAGCCCGAAAAGACTCCGGTGGAGTCTTTTCGGGCTTAATAAATACCACCCATAAAATGTAACTATGACTTTTGAATAGGTTCTCCAGGCTCCTGAGAAGCCCTGCTATTCTACCAGCATTTTCGTTCATATAGACTTATAGTTGGTCAATATATTTACTTGTAAATAAATATCTATCTATGTAAATAACATTTTACTTCTGTATTTCTTCGACTTTCCTATCCCTTAGCCCATCAGTAAGAAGAAAGATTTTGGGTTTATAGAGAATAGGAAAGATTATTCAGATGGCACTATTAACTTTAAACATTAGTTTAAAGATGGGTTCTTCCTAAATGAGAAAGAGATATGGAGCTTGGGAAGAAGATATCTAGATGGTGTAAGAAATTTTAAACTAACATGGAGGGGGAGGGCTTTTAAAAAAATAAATAGTGGGATAAGCAGTACAGAAGAGAAGCATAGGTTCTGCATACCTAATGAGGAGATGCATGGAACACAGAATCATGGAACATCACATGCTCCAGTGCTAAGCAAATCTACAAAGTATAATATCAAATATAGGGGTTAGTATTTTATTATAAAATATTACAGAGAGAGACAATGAGTTTGGTTTTCTGAAAGACTGGACAACAAAAGAATGGAGTGTACTCAAAAGTCTAAAGATGTGCAAGGTAATCCCTTTTATTATTGTGCAGAAGTGACTTTGTTGGGATGCTGGAAATTGTAGTCCAGCTACAGTTAAAGAGCCACAAGTTAAAGATCTCTGATCCCAGAAGTGTCATTATGAGCACAGACAGACTTAAGAGAATTCAAGCAAAACTGTTGCAGGTTCAAAGGTGCCCCACTTGAGCCCCATAGCAGTTTGCTGGGGAATCTGTTTTGAACAGAAAGCATATCTACTAGACAAGATTACTTAAGTTAAAGCAGAGGCTACATTTTGTGTATGGAACTTACAGCCAATATATTCATACTATGTATTTAACAGGTGGACACATGGGCAGGTTGCCCAAAACATGTAATGCACTAGCAGAATAAAATTATGTAGCCACCCTACAATTTCTCACTAGCACCATTTATTCCCACTTTACTTGTGAACCTACATTGTACGTGGTGGACAGGACATGTTGGAGGCAGGTGCTATATAGCAGTCTATTCAAGGTCACTCCGTTCCCATTTTTATATTCTATATTGATGGCACATTTTTCTTTTGACTACCTCTGAATGTTCCCTGTAAAACAGTGGTGATCAAACTTCCTAAAAACAATGAACCAGTTTTTATACTCTAGCGTGGTCATGACTTTATATTTATGTCCCAATAAGAAGCTTTAATATAGGTGACAAAAACATGTTTTGGCCAGCAGATGGCACTAATTCAGCAAATGCAATGAATTCTCTTTTGTTGTCATAGAAAATCTACTCCATCTTTTGCTCATTTTAAGAAATGCAAATATGCAATTTACTTAGGCTCTCTAGGCAATACAAACTGTGCCTAGATTTTTCACTGACCATTTAAAAATAATTAAACTGAAAATAAACCTTAATATTTGGTTATTTGCAAATTAAAAACACTCTAGTATATCAAGGCAGCTTGCACACCACAGCTTGATATTCTAGTGATGTATGGCAATTATCTATGAAACTTTTTATCTATTTATCACATAATTAAAAGACACTGACATATCATTCATGTACTAACACAGATATTCAAGAACAGAGCCAACTGAATATACAGCAAGGAAGGAAATTAACAGTGTTGTTATGGAACAGCTGGTTTATATTACACAAATCCTTTCGGCCAAACTTGTTTAGGTCTGGTGTATTGTAAATTATTTTTTTGTAATGAAAGTGAAATGACCACTGTTTAACCTCAGTTGGGTTTTGCCTGTTGTAACCAATATTATGGATTCCAATAAAACAAAATGAGGTAATAAAGATTTGGCTATGCTTGCTTCTTTTAATCCTAGCGCTTTTGAATTAGTTTACTTGTATTTGATAAGTATGTGCTGCACGACAAAGTAAACATGTTAAGGTACATCCAACCAAAATATGCCTAGGAAGGGAACGACAGCCAAAATAAACCAGCAACAGACATAAGCTGCAAAATAAACACTGCTGTCTTCTTCTGTTTATCAGCATTTTCCTCTATCTGACAGTCTACACAACTGGCCAAATTTCTGTCCTTCAGTTGCTGGATGATGCAGGGGATTGTAGTTCTAAAACAGCTGTAGGGTCTCATGCTGTTCCATTGTGGCTCAGAAAATGAAATTATTTCCTGATTTAATCTTGAAACTGAACATACTGTCCCTCTGTTTTAATAAAAGGAAAAACTGGAATACTGTAAGAAATATTTCACTTATTTCAGCAATCTTCCTCCTGCTCAATCCAAAATACAGGCAATTATATAACCAGTCAGAATAAAATCTATCGTTATCGAAAAAGATTGCTATCAATAAATATCGATGCTTTAATCCTGCTACACTTTACATTGATTTCAGTGGAGCTCCTTTTGAACGACATCGCCAATCTTTCCAACGGGGACTTACAAAACCTTTAAAACCATCTCCATAACGAACAATGGGATTTCGCCATCCTCAACCAGACAGACACTTTTCAGCAATAAAAAAGGTCTTAAGGGGTTTAATAAATATTGATATTGCTGACATTGATATTTTTGACCTAATTAAAGGTATATTGATATTGATATACCTGGAAAAATGTTTTTTTAGTTTTATAAATACCCCTTAAAGAGTCAGTTTAATAATGTAAGGTTTTATGTGACAAAACCTGCCATATCCATTATTAATTAATAATGCTAGAAAATGCTTTACAATATGGATACAGTAGTGATTAAAACTACAGAAACCACAGGAATGAAAATACCAAACATAACAGAAAGTCAATATAAGTCACACCTACCATAGCAGCTATCAAATCTTTGTGTATATGATTAGGTTGGCTGCTTTCTTCATTTCCCAAAATGAATATACAGTAAAGGCACTTATGGAGCCAGGTTTGATATGAGCTAGTTTGCTGAGTATAAAATTCTTAAATCATTAGCTTTTGTGTAACTTACTTTAGGTTTGTAAGCATTTAACATTGACATTTCCACATTTTGCCCTCGGACATGTTTTGGTTGTCTCTGCACAGGTGGAGAGGAAGCCTTCTGATTGTTTCGACAGACACAAATAAAGAAAAATAGCAATGCTATAGCTAGCGGAATCGCAACACTCGGTATAAGGATGTACAAGATTTCCATTTTACTCTTTTCCTTGGAGTCCTTGGAATCTTAGAGTAGAAAAACAAGTCGTTTTGTTAAAAATGTAAAATGCAATGCCACTTATTAAATATAGAAACCTGTATAATAAATCTGGTTAGCATGACTTCTATGGTGCCTTAAAAAAAGCTAAACAATGCATTCACTTTAATTTATAGGAACAAAATATAACTTTATGTCAACTTATCCCTGCATGCATCTTACATAAACAAACTGAAAATGTTTCATTTCCATTAAAGCGATCCTTTAATGTAGCTCTATTGAAAAGCATCTATTTCAAATTGTGCGACTTGCTATCAGGATCAGTATGTTTAGTATTGTAGTCACAGATGATTAGACTAACATGCTCCAAAGTCCAATCAGATGCAGTTTTATTTAATAGTGCATAAATATGCCAGGGAAAGTAGATTTATGATAGAGTGTTGGAGAGATATGGGGAGCCACATGTGCACTCTCCTAATTTTTGTACTTTAAATCCATAGAAGTATTTATAAAGTAATATTTAAAAACAATTCTTACAATACGGTATATTATTATTGCGCTACATGCTGGCCACAAGGTCCCTTGATAGGAAATGGCCATTTATGGGCTCAATTACTGCCATAACTCAGGTCCTTCCGCTATAGTAGAAATGCTTTTGAGATGAGATATCATAAAGGATATTTTCTTTCCCCCATAAATAGACTAAAAATATTTAATGTAATTGCTTAAGTTGCCAAACAGATGAAGAAGCAGTGTAAGCTTGTCTTGTAGGGGGAATTTCCTGTTTCAAATGCTGTGGCTTTGCTTTTAAGCGTGCAGTGTTTCCTAGTAGAGATCTCTTTTCAAACACTACAAAGGCGCTCTGTGTAGAGCTGCACAGGAGTCACACAGAACAGTACAACTGAAAACATGAAACCACAGTCCTCGTTTTCCACAATGAAACATTCTCTCTTTTATGCACCGATATGGAAATGTAAAATAAATGAATGTTTACCGCATGCTGCAATATCACAGAGCTCATACTTGACATTTTCATCCAGGGTAAAGCACCAGGGTGCTTCTCTCTGATTCCCAGGATTCCTGCAGTAAGAATGTCCCCCACTGAGCTCAGGGTAACGGACTGCATTGAATGTATGAGTGTGTGGATGGTTAGAGTTCCATGGCTGGCATTGTCGTCCAGATTTTGTAGCACTCACTGTACCACGGTAATCTACTCCTGTGCTATTGTAGCACTTGTGATCTGAGAAAGGAATGAAACCTGTTCATTTTAATGCACACCCTTTGCAGGAGCTGCAGATTTTACAAATGGTAAGCATGTTTTTAAAGTTTGTTGAAGTTTATGAGTATTATTAATATATGAACTTATATCTCCTGAACATCTAAGGTGATTTTTAGAAATTTAAAAAAATATGGTTTTCAACAAAACAAGCAACTTCTGATGCGTGGTAGAAACTCTGCCACTTATTTATGGAATCAGTTCTTTCAAAGAAATAGAAGTCACCTTTTAATGTATGTATAATAATAATAATAATATATATATATTATTAACAAATGGAAATAATCTAGAATCTTTGAAAATCTGTAAACTTTTGGCCTTGAAATGCAGAGCATAAGGTCCCAAGTCCCAAATGCTTTGCTTCAGCTCCCAGAATGTTTAGCTTAACGATGCCATAATGCCACCATGTCTTTTGTAACTGGCCAATA
>JAKJJM010050294.1:0-11295 GCA_021901965.1 Pipa carvalhoi | reverse complement strand
ATCAATCTGCTTCACATGAAACATCTAATGGGGGGAAACACTTCTCACTAAGGTATAGTACTGCATATGTAAAGATGTCATCTGACTATAGTTCTCCTTTAATTTCATTGGCAATGGGTATTTCCGCCTTATTTCCACCACATGAAAAAATATTTTGTCCATAAAACAAAAATTTCAAGTTCTTCAGAGAAGACGGATTGAAGATTCTGTAAACTGGATCCTCATTCTACGGGCGAATGTATAAAGCTTTCGAAGGTCGATTTCGATTTTCTTGAGTTTTATCGATGTAAAAAATGGGCGCCTGATCGAAAAATATTGATTGTTACTTTTCGTTTGATTTTTCCCAATTGAAATAATTCTATCGATGGAAAAGTGCCATAAGCGCTAATCTATAAGAGATCGGAAAATATTGATCGAAATGTTTCGATTGGAAAAAATCGATCGGGCATCTGTTTTTTACATCGATAAAACTCGAAAAGGTTGAAATCGACCTTCGAAAGCTTTATAAATTTCACCCCTAGTGTTTTGTAATACAGAGTATATTGTACCCATTTTTGTAATGAATAAGAATATTAGTAGTCTCAGCAGCGCCGTATCCAGAGCTTGCGGCACCCGGGGCGGTGGAGGCGGCCGCCCCTTTGGACGGGAAAATGCCGCCCCCCACGGCGTGCCCGCCCCATGTGCTGCCCCACTTCCCGCCTGGGGCGGACCGCTCCCCCGCCCCCATGCTACGCCCCTGAGTCTCAGAGGAGTTACATGACCACATAAAAGGAAACAAAACTCAGAAGTAACTTCAAATATCCTTTTACAAAACTAAATGACAAAAAGACTACATTATGCTTTATTATATGCAAGTTTTACTTTTTATTCAGGATAATCAGATTTTCTCTCAGTTTACCGTAGCACTAAAGGAGATATAGCATGAAGATCTCTTATCGTTTGGAGCCTATTGTAATTCCCTTGGTATCTGAAATAGTCAGTATTTCATCAGTTTTCAGAAAAACTATCCATTGCTGTTACTTTGTACTAAATATTAGACGCACAAACATAAAAGTAGCTATTTGTTCAGCAACTGTTCAAGAAACATCTTGTTTTTTTACATTTCCATAGGCTATGATTCTACTGGAACAATCCCATCAAACCATCGAGAAGCTCTACTATTGTATAAAAGAATATTAGACAATCTCACATTTCACTATTGAGAGGCCAGAATTATTTTTAAGTTGGCTGGTAGCCTGATTCCGTTGTGATCTGTTTCTCATAATATGACTGCCTTGGGTAAACGACAGGTTTTTAATTCAAGGAAGCCTGATTTTTCAAAACAGAAAATTATGTTTTACCGTGATGACGTCATGAGGTTTTTTACTGTATTAAATAATACCGCTAGTTTAATTGTTTCTATTACAATTTCTCGATTCCATACAGAAAGACTTATGTGAGCCTCAGTCATGGAAATATTTTAGGTGTTGCTCAGTCACTTGAACTTGCCGGTTGAATGAAACGTGCTTCATTTTACAGCAGGGGTCCCCCAAATGCCGGGCTGCGGACCACTACTGGTCCGCGGGCCCCTCGGAACTGGGTTGCCTGATGGCGACAAGCGCACACGAATCGTGTCACCGACGTGCAGCCATCAGCACACATTGGTCACTCTCCCACAGATCCATCAAACCTTTTCTGGGTCGGGGAACCGATCCCCAATCCAGAAAATGTCAGGGATCACTGTTTACAGCTTCAGATCCTTAAAAGAAACTTCTTAAATGCATAGGATCAGTGGCGCAGCGTGGCCTTTTGTTGCCCGGGGGCGGACCGCCCCCCCACGCTACGCCACTGCATAGGATATAAGACACCACTGCAATTTTAGTAACATTTTTTTATAATATCATTGCAGGAGGATAAAATAGTCTTTAATACTATCCTTTTCATCTTGTTGAGACCCTGTGACCCTCCCAATCCGGCCATTACCCTTCTGCAGTTGGCCAACTGCTTGTGCGCAGAGACATCCTATGCCATTGCATTCTGACAAACCAATGACACAGGGGGTCATTCCAGAAACTCCGAATTTTCTGTCCCGAATTCACTGATAGCGAGCTCCCATTATAAAGTCGCGACCGCGACTAAAAAAATTGTCGCGGTCACGACTTTATAATGGAGTTTGCTACCTGTGAATTCGGGACAGAAAATTTGGAGTTTCCGGAATGACCCTCATACTATGTGCGTGAACGTAATCGTTTTCACTGCGCACAATGTTCACAGCTGCTAGTGGAACCAAGGCAAGGCACGTGACTACTTAGACTCCCCACTGTCCAGCAATACGCAACGCAAGTCACACGCGTAAACGAAACTTAACCGTTACTGTGACATCATATCATACAAACAACATATCCAGACTTTAAAAAAGATATCACTTCTGTTCTATATTACAGCAACGAGAAAGCGCTTTGGACGCAATGTGCGCTTAGAGCACACAATTCTGCGTACGTTCATGCGCGACGCGTGATTTCTTTTTTCCACCACGAGATCATCGCTGAACTGTTCAGTTCACACAAACCGTCAGTTTTATGACAGCGCCCTGTCGTCCCGCGTTGACCTACACGAGCGCGCACGCGCAGAAAACAAAAAAACGATCTCCAATTATTGTTAATTAAACAATTAATTATTCATTAACACTTGCGCTATTAGCATTGCAGAGCTGCGTTAGGAACACACATTATGTGCATTTTATGAATCTTCAGAAAGTAGGTTCTTTTTATAAATTAATAAAAGGGGGCTCTGGGGGTTTCATTAAAAGGTGGCTGGAGGGTCCGATTGCTTGTTTCCAAGGAGACCACAGGTGGTTTGCTTAGCATGTGTTTTATATTTTCAGTTCAACTTGTTTGGGCCCGATGATTTTTCTTTACCCTGCGCTCGCTGATCTATCCTCAGGCACAGAACAGAACATTTTAATGAAAACCCTCTTGTCCTCTTATCACTTTGATGCTCTCTGGTCTGCGCGTTGGCTAGTAACAAAGACTTACTTCTGAAGTATTGCGACAACTTAGCTACCCACAAGTAAACAAATGCGCAATAAATTGTAATTGAATTATCCCCATTATAACGGTTATAAAAAAAAATTTAAAAAAGACTAATGATGGATATACTTTTTAACATTAATTATGTAAACGCTATTAGAATTCCTAGCCCGACATTTTAGCGTTAACGCAATTTAACTTTAATAAAAATGACAGTAAGTGAATACTAGGAAATAGGCACGTCCCATAATACACTAGAGGTGATTTAATAAAATACCGCTGACACTTAGGGGCGGAATTTATTAAGCCTGAAAAGACTCGAATACTCGGATTCGAGTGTTTTCGGGCTTAAGGTTGCAAGATTCTCGCACGAGATGATCTCGCCAGACCATCCCGCGGGGATTTCGCTTTCCGTATTCCGGAATCGGGTCTTTCGATAGAAAAGTAGCCGTTACTTCTATGGCTACTAAAGCTTTCAATCGAAAGACCCGATTCCGGAATACGGAAAGCGAAACTCCTGCAGGATGGTCTGGCGAGATCAGCTCCCGCGAGACTCTCGGAAAGACCGATAGCGGTCTCTCCGAAACATCATAAATTTCGCTCTTAGTAAATTGATGTGCACATTTTTACTGGTGTTGTAAATGAAAGCAAGCAATCAGACAGCTCAATAAAATTTTCTAATTTGAAACGACTGGTCAAAGCCAATCACTAACTGGTTAATCTGGGTTACAACATCAGTTTCCATGTAGAATTTCTTGCTGTTAAAACCTGTTTAATAGTAAATACGGGCACCCAGAGGGGGGCCTGAATTCCCTGGTAGGCTGCCAGTCCATGGCATTCTTACCAATGAGAGGGGCGTATTGGGAGCACCCTCCTAAGGTGTCCATCTGCCTAATGGATGGCCACCATCATCCCCTATATGGCGGCGCCCACCATCCATTTGGCAGAGAGGACAGGACAGAGGGGCACATGGGGAGGTTAGAACTACTCCCGATGCATCACGTAAAGGTGACATCATGATGCAGAGCCGGACCCCCTTACTTTTAGTTCTGCGGATGCCCATGATATTAAATTAAACTGCTAGTTCCTAGTTTCATCCACAATGCCCCAAATATGGGCACCCAGAGGCGGGCAAGTGCCCCCCCCCCAGAAGACTGCAATCGTCCACAGCCTCCTTACCCCAAAGGGGACTCACATTGCGCAGAACAACAATCTTTTGTAAATGAATAAAGTTGGAAAAGTGGTGATGAATAGTCAAGAAGTGGCACTTCTGCGGAACAATTTTTTTAAAATAAACATTATTTACTTTAGTGGTTGTGAACTGAACACGCCCTAAAGGAAAACTGGCTTTCGTACAACATTTAAATCAGACAAGAATTCATACATTAATTGTATCCAGTGGGTGCTCCAAAGAAATGTAGGTGACCAGATAGTTAATGAAGTGCATCCCTGACCCATAAACTTCTAATAAAGTCCATATCATTAGCACTATTATCCTAAAATCTAAAACCCATTGATCGTTGCATGGTGCGCTCTAAGGGCAAAATTTATTAAAGTTGAACAGGCCATTTTTTGACCTTTTCGATTGTATTCGATTGAAAAAAATTCGATCGAGCTTTTCGATCTAACTAATCTGGTCGAAAAGTTTCAATCGAGTTTTTCAATATCAAAATATATCCAAAAAATTCCTTTTCCCCTGTCGAACACTACCTCTATACCACATTCAACAAGCGTAACTGAAACTTATCGCTGGAAAATCTAATATTCGATCTCGCAATACCGGAAGCATTCCCGTCGGATTTATCAATTTTGCGGAATTCGAAATTTGCTGTTGTATAAATTAATATTTGATATCACAATATTGAAATTTTCTTCCGTTGAAATGATCGATAATGCGATATTGAATAAAACGGCGTTTTCGACTCGACTTTAATAAATTTCGCCCAAAATTTTAGTTTATCGGTGCCAACATTCATTAGAATTTTATAGTGCTGCTTTGAAGCAGTTGTGTAATGGCACAGTCCTTATTCCGTTATTTAATAGTGCCCCCATTGCATGTTACTTCGGACAGGTGAGTATAGGAAACAGTAGGAAAATGGTATAAATCTCCACGTTCCCCCAACGCGCCAATGAATATTGGTCACTGGGCAAAAGCACTTTGATTTGGAAATGTAGTGTCCATTAGTCCAGTCCAGGCCTTACAAATCTTTCATTAAACTTTTTCTACATAGATAAAAATGACATGAAGTCACCTAAAGAAACCCTTGATGTTCTGTCCACTAAGAGGCATATCTATGAAGAATGAAGCACATTGTGTATATTTGTATATTATTCAGTCCCCCCTTCCCATTTGAATTATGCCAATGGGTAAAACAGACATTTTTGGAGATGGAAAATTACGAATCATGTCAAAAACCTTTTCCAAAACCGCTTATACATTCCCCGCAAATGTGAAATCACATAATATTAAATTACCTAATTACCTCATTATATTCGTTTCTCAGCAGGTCATTTCCACTCATGGGGGGGGCGAAGAAATAAAAGATCCTAAACTTAGCCAATAGCATTTATACTGAAAGACTGAATGGCTTGCTAAAGTCAACAGTCAGCGCCAGCATTCTGCTGGCTTTAGGACCTAGGCGGAAATGAATCAGCCTCAATAAATTATTTTCCATGACATTTTTTTTTTCGTTTTCTGATTATATACAAAAGTCGCTGTTCACGGATATTTCTATTAATAAAACCCGCACAAAAAAACAAAAAAAAAAATCTTCATAAAGAGCTAAACAAGCGGTAATTGATTTGTGGTTTCCTGCTAGAAATAATGTCAAACATTTTTGGCCAATTTTTTTTTTGTAAGAAAAAAAAAATTTCGATTTAACCATCTTTTGTTTATTGAGCTTCAAGGGACGAGGACTGAGCGTAGCTCACGCCATTGTGTATGTCCCAAGCAGGAAGCATTAGACACGCAACTAAACTGGGAAAGGGAATCAGCGCAAACAGGACAAATGCGACTTGTTTTCCTTTCAAAAATCTGCTTTGGGGAAAACCAAATTCTGCACGTTTAAATGCTGAAAAAAAGTGAGAAAGCTAAAATTCATCGGACTATGAAAAGGAAAAGATTATGCTTCTCGCTCAGTGAAATAGTTGTAAAATAATTTAGTGGTTCTTGAAGCGAAACTCTTTAAGGCTAGGTTCACACAAGCGTATTTTACGCGCTGCGTATTAGAAAAGAGCATCGAGAAAATACGCTGTGTATTTCAGTTCAGTGTATAATCTAGACGCGCTTTTCTATTGTACTTACCCGACATTGTGTGAACGCTCTCTCTGTGTTTGCGTCTTCTCCTATCTGGTTGCATTCTTTGCGCAGTGCACATATGTCGGCAAAAATGCGACAGCGTGAGCTTGCGTTATACACTCGTGTGGCCAGAACAAGGTAAGTTCCACAGGGATTTGTAGCGACGACTTTTTTTTTTACACTAGTGTATTATGCGCTGCGCTCAATACGCTTGTGTGAATCTAGCCTTAACAGGAATCCATAAAACGTGAATGGGATTTATTGAGAATTAAACTCAGGACTTTAAAGTTTTTGATTTTTTTTTTTCATCACCATTTAACGGAAGATCGAATATAAATAAAACGCGATGAAGAAATGCGATGATTTTATGTGTGATTTCATCCATTCTGCCTTGTTGCATCATAGTTTACATGAGTTTTTGCATTTCTGGTTTCGCCGCTGAAATTTCTAAAAAAAATTTAAAAAAAGAAAAGTTGAAATTTCTCCCGAATTTTCTTGCAGATTTTTTATTTTTCTACCATCTTTTAAAAAAAAAAAAAAATCCTAAGGAATTGAGGGGGCAGTTGAAAAGAACTGCTTCCGCGTATTATTGATGCATTTGACACCCTGCTGATGCGCGTTTGATGCATTTTGATGGGATGTTGAAAGAATTTCTTTAAATTTGTATCTGATCTCGTTGTCCCATAGTAAAATATTAGCTCGGGCCGGGAGTGCGAGCTGGTTTCATTCAAACAAAATTGAGAAAAGCACCTGATAAATAACTGCAAATTAAAACCAAAAAGTTATAGCGGAAAAAAATGGGCAGTTCTGAAAACTTGCAGTGATAAATTAATAGGAAATTGGCTACACAGTAGAAGGGTGCTGAAAAAAATCTGCACCACTTTTTGACCATTTTGCACGTATATGAATTTCCCCCTATGCCTTTTACCGAGTTCCATTACATTTGTTATTAAGTGATTATAATTTCCTTAATCCTTCTCTAATGTTAGAGAAACATCCCAGCAGTTTTAAAGAGTAACATCTTAAGCAGAAGCAGTTTTACATCAGAATTTTGCTTCTGCCCATGATGAACTTGACGAAAACCCGACAGGAAGCAGGAAGTGAAGAGGATTGCATAGCTCTGTAGAGCAGAAGATATTGGCTTGGTGTAGAGAAAAGGAAGCAGCAATGGAGCCTAAAACCCATATTGATAAGTATTTCCCCCCACCTTCTTAAGCATTTCAATAGTACTAGCAACCCCCATAGCTGAAGGGTCAGGGTAGGAGATAATTGACTGGTGGAGGAACCAACTAGAGAGCATGGAGGTGGAGATCCAATGACAGGAAGGAAGTGGGGAAACAAGGCGCTGAGGAGCAAGTGATCACCCATCCTTCAAAACAAACAATTCTGTATATGAAGAATTAGTGGTCGATACCAGTTATAATAATGGATTATCGCAGCTGTGGTGTCCAATTTTAGGAATGCTTACATGGTGGTTATACCCTTACAGTAGGAGTATATCATGCTTAATGGTCACTATGTGGGCATGAGCCCATGATTGGTGTTGATGGGCTGCCTAGCTAATACTGACCCCAACCTTAAGTGGTTAAGGAACGGCCGCTTGGCAGTCAGCCGTTGGTTAAAATTGCAGTGGCAAGAATTCTGTTAAATAATTCATCTTTTGGAGATATTTATCATGTTGGCAAAATTAAATAAAACTGAGGCCTGTTTACCCCATCCTCTGGTATTATGTGTATTATTTATTGGGTTTTTGTTAAATAATGTTGGGTAAAGATTATAGTTGACAATATGCCAGGCATAAGGAGCTTTAGTTGTCCTTTAAAAATGTTATGGATTTATTATGCCTGGAAATTACTTCTTTATTTTCAACTTAAAATCACTACTTTACATTATCTGTCATTTAATATTTCTGTATGTCTCTATTGATGACTCAGATCTCAAAATTCCTACAAACCCCTTTACTTTGTGATTATTTGAGGATAGTTTAATTGTTTGTTTTTTATAGCTAGCATCTCATGCCTCATTCAAAAAGACAACAATTATTGCACCGATCCCTCCTTATAAAAGTGCAGAGAGAAAATGTACAATTTTTTTTTTAGAAAACTTAAAAAATTGAATTAAAGAAACAACCGTAATTTTTTGAAGAAAATCACTAGAAGACAGGTGCTTATCTATCTAGTTAATTATCTAATTACACAAAGATCTAAAAAATACATCTAATGAACCTCAAGTGATTAGAAATGATCATTAATTTAAAATGTGATTAATTTAGTCACTAACGTGAACTAAGCAGAAATGTATGCTTTGGTTTAATTCATCGCATTTTTACATTCAAGCCTCTGTCTCTTTGAGATATCTATTTATTTTACAAGGCTATGTCTGTCCACAAAGGAGATTGTACAAACACAATAATACATGTTTGAGCTCTAACTGAAAGTATCAGTTACATGAGGGTTTGAATCTTTTTGTACTGTAATGGAACTACAACATGATATTTCTGTAACAAATATACAGTAACCCCACTGTAAAGAAAACCAATGAAACAAGAAATTATAAACAAAACTATTAAATTAACAAGACTATTATATGTATCTAATCAGTGTTATACTGTATAGTCCTACACTTATAGAAAACTTCTGTTAAACATTTACTTTAAAAGTCTGTTTTACAATAGGGGACATTTAAACCCAACCGAGCTTCCAAAGGAGTGAGAAAAATTCTGATTGACAGCTGACTAAAAGCATTATTCATTCAAGAGGAGCGCACATATAACAAAGACGGACAACTAGACAAGGTCAATGCATTTATTTGAAATCATCAAGTTTTAAGACATTCCATGTCAATCGTTAAGTTAACATTGTTGACATGACTGGCCTCTTTATTCCATGGTTAAAGTACGGCTAAAATTCAAGTCTTTCTGGAGTTGAAGATATTTAAATATATATTTATGGATTCACTGGACCTGCTCTCCTTTGCAGTACTTCCAGCTTCCAGCTCCAGCCAATAGGAGAGAAAGGAGCTGTGCCTTTAGTACTATTTACCCTGATTGGATAAAGCAGTACCAACAAAATTCAAATGCTTTACAGTGTCGTAGATCACATGTCCTTTGTGCACCATCAGTAGGGATCGACTTTGAGCTTTTACATCAAATCGAAAAGGACCTCTTTAAGTAAACTCTATGAATAAAGGTTTATAAATAGCGCTACTGCATAGCGCAACTTGTAATATATGCATAACACTTGTCTATATATTTTATTAATCACTTTAGACCTTGTTGTGAATTAGTCAAAATGAAGACACCTATTTAGCAACATAGACCATTGCTATCTTCCACATGAAAGATTATATAGTAATTATCCAGATGCTTTTGCTTCTGGCTTAAGACTTGGGCACTTTATGTTTGTACAGGAAATTAGTATCCATGTCAAAATATCATGTTTAGCCTTCATACTCCCTGTGGGCATTTGGTTATAGTAAGACAAGATTAACATGTTAGTTTAGGGTAGCAGATATCAAGGGGCAAAGGGACTGTTTACTTATATGACCACAATGTTCAAACTATTCCCTTTGTTTAAGAAGTTAATCACGGGTCCTAAATTCCCCCCGGCAATGATTACTTTAAACAATCCTTGCTTTGAAGGAATGGTCACTTGTAACAGTTTTAGTGAATGTGATCAAAACAGTAAACGACAAATAACTGTTCCAGGTAATTTCAAGCTTTTATTACTCTGCATTTTCTAGACGCGTCTAAGCCTGGGTTCACACTGGCCGAGTTTCAGCTGAGCTGAAAAAATAGTCTCCCTTGTTTCCTGTGGGATAATGCACACAGGATATTTGGATTTTGCCGCATCGACAATAATGAAAGAATCTGGATTGACATGGCAGTAACTAGTAAAAACGTCATCGTTGAAGTTGAATTCCTGCTTGTCATTGCCTTGTGTTCTCTCTCTCTCTCTCATACGTTACATTAGTAGTAGGGCTACTTTTCCATTGAAAAATTCGATTCGGTCGGTAAATATCAATTAAAAAAATTGTGCAATATTTACCGCGAGAAACAGGCTAGATCTCGCGGCAATAAACTCGAAAAGACGAAATCGGGTCTTTTTGAGCTTATTAAATTACGCCCTTTAATAAACACGCAAAGATGAGGAATTGGATAATGAAGGCGAATTCGGACTATTACGCAGCTGTTTGGACTTTCGTGATTATTCCCCTGGGTCGTGACATGTTGCAACTTTGTTTCAGTTTAAATATATGATCAAACGCTGACATTCCCGTTCATCGCTACGTACTCGAATTAAAAACGAATGGATATCCAGTTGGATTTCATTGTTATACTATCCAAACTATATACTACATCACTGGCATTATGCAGATTGATATTTTCTAGAAACAGATGCAGAGGCCAAAGGCTAGCGTGAAATTCCTTAAATAAGTAAAAGAAACAGAAAGTAAAAAATGACTTATAAATAACGGATTATCCGTTTAAGAAATAGAAAAATATTCTTCTGCAAGGTATTTAGAAATGTAAAATGAAAACTGGTACATTCATTTGGCTATTCATTCAGGTAATCCTTAAATATCCCAAATTCTACTTTATTTAAATGTGGAAAGGAATGTTCTGTAACACTAAGGGGGTCATTGACTAAAGCGAGAATTCGGCTGTCGAATTCTCAAACAGCAAATCCACGACAATATTCCCATACTGAAGTCTCGACTGCAACAGTAGCCGTCTATTGGGTAGTGTGCAACCGTCGTTAGCTGGCGAATTCGCATCTTTGCTCGAAAATTCAGACTTTAGCCAATAACCTGCCCCCACCCCCCGAGTTTCACTTTCACAATTTAGTTTCATAACATTTCTTAAAGTAAATACAAACATTTCTCATAGAAGCGTCATATTTCCCTCTTTAAAACTTAAAAAAAAAAAAAAAATGCGTTAAAAAAAAAAAATATCGCAAAATTATCAAAGTTTTACATTTTTTTTTTTTT
>JAKJJM010050284.1:0-19170 GCA_021901965.1 Pipa carvalhoi | reverse complement strand
AGAAAGGCTGTAGGAGGAGGCGGGCTTACTTGATTGACAATTAAGCCCTCCTACCAGCCTGCCTTCCTGTGTCAGCCTTCCTGTGTGCAGAGACAGTTTTTTCATTTAAAGCCCTATGAGTCCACTTTTTGTTTCTGAGTTTACAGCCTTTTGGAGTTTGCTGGAGAACCCTTCATTGAATATTACTATGCAATTTTGAAGCCAGATACATTGTCACATCTGGTGAGCCTTTTCCCCTGCGGGGGTCAATTGCACCTCCCACTTTTGAGTGGATTTACACTATTTTTTTACACTGGTTCACTGAATATATTAATATTTTGTCTAGCACTTTATTAATAATCACAGATCACTAACATGTGTTTGCACAATTAGCACTTTTCAGTGCAATTTTTACAGAGATTGTCATTTCACTAATATATTTATTGAAGACTTCTTGCATTTTTTTATATAGTGATAATGCACTAAGATTTTTTTTATATAGTGATAATGCACTAGGATATTTTATATAGTGATAATGCACTAGGATTTTTTTATATGGTGATAATGCACTAAAATTTTTTTATATAGTGATAATGCACTAGGATTTTTTCCTTTTCCTTTTTTTGTCTTTTTGTGCTACCATAGTTTTTGTCCTTGGAATTTCCATTTGCTCTACAATTTCAACAAGGCTACAATGACAGTGTGCCTCTTTGGTTTTAGCGCATCATCACCCACTGGATTTAAAATTGTATTTATGGTCGGGACTGTTTGCTTATATTTACTTTTATTCTTTGGGGCGCTACGTGGAATTTTTTACACATCCTTTTGGTCTGTGTATTTGATATTTGTTATTGTGTTGTGATGTCACAGTTATGTGCGGGGGCAAATGAATTAATTTCCCTGCTATTTTGTAGGCCAATAGCAATGGTGAGGGGCAATTTTTACATTTAAATAAGGCATTTCTAAAGTTAAAATCACATCTAGAAAATGACATCAAATTACAATCACATCAGTTTCCAATTTTTTACGTGACTGTTGCCTGTAAAGTCAGACACTTGCAGTCAGAGAAAAGTCAGTATTTTTACTTTCACAGCTGCATACATGTCAGTTTAGTTGTTTTCTGCATAGATGAACTAGTCTATGCTAATAAATACATCATAAGAGCTTAGCCAATAATGTTACACCACTATGTAGTTACTGTGACTGACTACACACACTATGTAAGAGATGTCTGTGACGCTGTTTGCTTCTTCACTATGGGAATCCTCTATTTAGCAATTAAGTAAAGAATTTGTGATTATTAAAGCATAGCAATGTAAAGTGATAAAAAAATTCACTTCTGCAGTCAAATTCTTACTTTGATGAATAAGCCCCTAAGACACAAGGCATTGAATCCAGAGACAATAAACTATTTTTGGTTTGGATACCGATTCAACAGAGCTCTCCATAAACCCCCACACTGACATCCTTGCATTGCCTTCACTGCCAGCTGTATTAAAAGTTGATACATGTAGGTCATAAGCACTTGAGGAACAAGATATATGGAGATGATTTTGACTTTTTTGTGTCATGTCAAGAAACATTTATGCAATTTGTAAAAAGAGACAGAAAGGAAAATGTTTCTTGCTTTGCCAGAAGCTGGACTTAAAAAGCTTTTATTTTCTCATCAATAAAAAGTTGCACGCCTGAGTTATTGCTCACAACGAACATTTTATTTCGTTTAATCTTTCTTTTCTGAACCATAAATGGATCTCAAAGATAAAACTGGAATCTTTTTAATTTTGCTTTCCTGGAATATTAAAGTAATATCGTATAAAATTAATTATGATTTGGATCCTGGTGCCAGAAAACACTCCTTCTCTGTGTTGTTCTTGTTGGGGTAGTAAATTCTGTCCTCTTTTGACTTTCCTGACAGATTTGGCCCTGATTCTTATAGAGTACGACAAAACACAAAGGGTAGTCATTTGTAAATGTCCACATTAAAGATAAAATCAATGGGCAAAGTAAGAATCAAGTAGGAGGACAGACAGGGCATCATGGGGGCAAATCCCTAAGTCTTTATAATAAACTTTAGTTTGGCAAGAAGTCCTTTTAACCCATTTTTAAAGAACAGTAACACCAAAAAATGAAAATGCCTCAAATACATTTATAGTTGCTATATATATTCAATCTGTGCTTCTAAAAATTCTACATTGTGTCTATAAAGTCTGATACTTAGCTATAAAATTGTGCCTTTGGGCAAACTTCCTGAATATGTATTATCTAAAGTGCAGTAAAGAACACAGGGACTGGGTAAGGTCTGTTTAACCATAAGGCTGCATCAATAAGGATGGAAACATATAAATGCTAATACAATTCACAAATTTGACTTCAAAGATAACATTTTTAACAAGTAATGTATTTGATGAATAACTGTTATTACAATCCATATGAAAATGTTTATTTTTTGGGTGTTACTGGTTCTTTAAACTTGCCGATTTGAGTGTATGTGGTGAAATGTGCATATGGAACTTTGTACTGCCCTCCCACTAGCAGTGAAAGGACTAGGAAAAAGTTTGCATATAAAGAGATTAATATGGTTTTTATTTCCGGCTGGGACCCTGTCCTGGGACAAGAATCTTAACAACATGCAAATCACACTGACCAGCAATAATCTGCAGCAAATTTTAAGTTCTTTTCCTCTAGCAATTCATAGAATTGTAATTTATACATTTAGCTGATGAAACCTTATGATAAAATATCATCTGAATTTTTTTTGTCTTCAGTTAACGGATGTTAAAGATTTAATATGGCCTTTTATTCTGAATTATCAGGACTGTCACGTTTTTTTTTATACCCTTTCATTACCAGACTGTATAAAAATCCATTACTGGTCAATTTGACATCTTAAACGCCCATCCCATCAAAGTTAATACAAGTATTATGCTGATAGCTGTATGATGTTCCTTATTGTTATTATTATCATTTATTTTAGAAGGGATTCCATTTTATAACTGTAAGTGGCACGTGTTGGTTTGATCAGCTATACTGAATATTCTAACCATCACAATCTGTAAACTCAAAGTGTTATATTAACTTACTGGACCTGTGATAAGTTGCTTTAGTTTATGACAAAATTAACCTACAAACAGAGATGATTAAATATTAACATATACTTTATAAATATTAATAATTTAGAGGAAAATAGTGCCCCTTTAAGGTATATTTTCACAGTTGCTTGTCTTCTGTCTTCAAATTTTTTTCACACTTGGTTTTCAGTACAATATTTTTTACTTCACCACATGTATGTATTGTTTCTGCCCTAGAGATGGCAGTCCGAATGAATGTATGGTAGTCCCAATAAATATCACCTACAATGGTCGCCCAGATCCCATAGTTATGCCAGTGATTAGAACATTCAGAATATGATTATGGGAACAGCTTCCACAGGTGAATGATTATGATTTGTACCCTGGAAGAGGTTAAGGGTGAAATTTACTAAAGTCAAAAACTATTTTTTTACTTTTTGGCCATTTTTCTAGCGAAAAATAGGCAAAAAATGGCTGAATGGGTCGAAAAATATGTTTTTGACCTTTTCACCCATTCTTTGCCCGAAAATTATGCGAAAAACTGGTGAAAAATGAGCAAAAAGGTCAAAAACATTCTTTAGGAAATTTCAGCCTAAGTCTACATATGTTCTTGCTGGGATTTAGCTTTCATGGGAGGCCAATAGCCCTATCCTTACTAAAGTGTGCCACGTTTCCCTCTTCATGTGCCAGGCGTGTAAATAAATAAATAAATAAATAAGGATACAACCTTTCAAATAAATGATTGTAGGTCATTACATGTGTTATTGTATAGTGAATGTAACTAGCACTCATTTCATTTAAGAAGTGTAAGATGTGTATCCCTTTTATGCAGAGCATCAGTATTTGTCTACCTGCTGTTGTTATTTTTTTAGCTTTCACATGATACTCACAGAGCCTTATAAGAGCTTTATTTTATTAGGAATCATTCTCCATTTTTTCTCCAACTGTTAACATCCTGATTATATGTACGGCCCAGCCTGGAATGAAAGATGGATGGCTGTAAACACCTCTGTCCTATTTTGCATTTCCCAAGGTGACTGTCAGGGTTGCCAACACATTTTTTTTTTTTAATTACTGACATGCCCACTTTTTTATGGACATTTTCAAAAATAAAACATGCAAATGCTTTGAAGAGGTTAAGGGATTTTCCATGCAAACACAGTTAACAACCCCTACAGGGAACATTTTGGGGTATATTAACTGAAGTTGAAAAGCTTTTCAAACTGGTTAATGCTAGTGAAATAGCAGTAATATATGGATATCGCAGGTTTCACCTATTTAAAAAGATTTTCAGTCAAATTTTTTTCATCCAAAACTGTTCATCCGCTTTAGGCTGGCAAAAACCCATTATTTCTTTAGTTGATCCTGTCACTTTAAAAAGATTTCCTGCAGAAAAGGGATATCAATTTCTATTTGTAATGGTAGGTAACCTAATAGAAAAACACTGCCAAATGTGCTGATTTCAACACATTGACGTTTTTATCAATAATGATTTTTACTGATATTGACTGTTTCTTTTGGATCTTATATAAATCGAAAAGTCCAGCTAAATAAAAAATAAAGTTTAAAAGTGGCATGAGAAGATTAAACCAATCAAAAAAGATTGAAATAGGCTTTATAAATATGTGTGTGTGTGGTTAGCAGACCCAAGACAGGCTCAAAATTTCATTGATCTAGACTTTCTTTTTAATGATACATAAAAAGCATAGTTCTCTAAGAAATTGTAATGTTTACATGAAAATATTTAATATGATTAAAAAGTATGTTAAAACATTGATATAGGACAGTTTAGTGGCTAGCATTGCTTTCTTACAGCTCTGGAGCCTGAGTTCAGTGCAACCCATAATGGATTGTAGGGCATATTTATTAAAGATTGAATTTGCCTTCCAAGTTGAATTTTCCACACTATGCACCAATTTGCCCATATTGTAGTGAAGTCAGTTCTGCATTATACACTTAACAGCGTATTGTCATGGTGATGGAGTAAATTGTCGCTAATTGTCATGTAGTACTTTCTCAGTGTAGCAGGTAGATAGTAGCAGTAACATTCATCATGAATTTATATGTTTCACCAAAAATAATGATATTTGCAGAGTGTGTGAATTTAGAGTCACAAATTGTCAAGATTCTGGCATTTATTCAACAATTCATACTTTGAAAAATATGGCCATGTGTGTTCTTCCCATGATTGGATTGCAACTGTGTCAAGGACCTTTGTCAATGCTTATATCGGAGTCCTACCTAATTTGCCAGTGCAACATACACAAAAAGTGTATTTTAAAGCCCTATTTAGTACTAATTAAATGTTGCCTGCTGTTCTTGTAGCATACTATACTCTGTGCTTTACTCGGTTTCCTTGTAATAATAAAAGCAATGTTTACTGTACTATGAAACTAGATTAATTTTTGTGTAACCAAACTATTCCCTAAATAAATTTAGACTAATTATGTTGCTTTTTAATACCCCCAGTCTAGCAGCTGTTCATAAAAATATTGTATTTAGCAACTATAAAACGTCAATACAGAATTTCAACATTTCTGAATTTCTCTCAAAGGCTGCACAGTTCTTCTAAACTTTATATTTCTACTTTACTTGCACATCAGAGCAACAATTCCTTCTGACTTTTCGAACCTCAAATCCTACGTTTACAGGTAAATAGCTTAATATATAGTACATCATTACTAAAATATAACCATGGCTTTGATATCAAAACAGCCTTATGTATAGTGCACTATTTCGAACAGAGTCATCACCCAAAATTCTTTTACTGTAATTATAGATCTCTACTTAGACCACACCTGAAACATCGGAATAGTTTTGAAATACACATACTATAATAATTAACATAGTACATCTCAGCTTCTCCCAGGGGCAGTTTTGTGCAAGCCACGCTGCTAGACTAGATGCTGCAGCGGATCAACACATAAATTAAAGAAGTGGGTTAAAAAAATAAACTTTTCTCAGCCTTTTATGCTGGTACCTGCCTTACATGCTAGATTCTGCCGTCCTCTGCTTCCTCTCTAAATCAGATCTAGATGGCAATGGCCAATACTTCAGCTCCTTCCTGGTGCACACTGTTGATATTAGAGTATGCTATTTAAATCCTGCAATGTCTTATAACTATGCTACCAGTTAAGATTTGGCTTTGACTTTAGATCCTGCCTACTGCCTGTATTGTTTAGCTTGACTCGTTCTAGACTTCTGTTTGGCTTTTATGTGCTTTAGAAAGCTACCACCAGTGGAAGGTTACCCTAAGGGCTTTGACCAAGGAATCTGCTTGCAGGAAAAGCCATACCACCTTGCAGGGGTTAAGCATATATACCAGGGTTTTATAGACTTTGAACCCCAGATATAGAGGGTTATTCATCAAAGTACATAGAGAATTTTTGTTCTTCGCTATGACAAATGTAAATTCTCTGCTCCTTGTTTTTAGTTGATTACCTTGGCATAGAAATAAACAGCGATGGAAGCGATTTGTCACATTGTCAGGCAAAGGAAATTGCTCTTGCCTCATGGTTTTTTTTGCCTTCCTCTGGCTCAACATTGCAGGAAAATAGGCTGAACTGGATGGACTTGTGTCTTTTTTCAGCCTTATAAACTATGTTACTAAAGTCAGACGAACAGTAGTGGATGGATAGTGACCTGAAATTAATCAAGAGAAATTAAGTGACATCATATTCCCATTATTCCCTTGGATCTGTTTAAAGTGGACAATGTCACTATAACTGTATCTTTCTTAGATTAATGTCAAAATACTATTAATAGGCAGGATAGATTATAAGAAAGCCAATGTCACCACTTCTAGTCCTTTAGTTGGTGTAACCTGTGTGTGTAAGCACATTCAAAATGCTGATATTAAACACTGGGAGCAGTAGTGGGGTAAGTTCTAAAGATATGCAAAACGTGTGTCAAGATTCCCATTGTTCTGATTTCTATATTATCATAAAACTTTAGAATAACACAACATAATCAAAACCAGGGTGACAGAAATATGTAGAGAAATTCTATAGTTTTTTTTTGTGCAGATGAAAGGGAAATTATTTTCATACATATGTACGAGGCATACATAGTAAATATATAGTTCTTTTAACAGTACTTGACATTTTACTGAATGGAATCATGTTACAAATGTATGAAGATAATAATAACCCATGGCAGTCACTGAGTCTGGTAGCCAGGATATTTTGAGCTCCTGTCCACAGACGTCCGTTTAAATGTAAGGGGGCCGCTGCGTAATGTCATGACATCACTGTCACGTGACGCATCTAGAACAATCATAAACTCCCAGTGCACTGGGGCAGGACAGAGGGGCGCATCAGGAGGCCAGAATGACTCCTAATGTGCCCCTCTTGCTTTAGAAGGCTGTGGGCTGGTGGAATTCTAAAACAAAAGAGGCCCATTTGGAGTCCATGGTCCTGTTACGTTTCCCTCAGTGTAACCTCCCAGCACGTACATCTAGGGGTGTAACTAAAAGCAAGTGAGCCCCAGAGCAAAATTTTGGGTGGGGTCACCTTGCTTTCATGCCCAAGCAACCCATGCCCTTAATTAATTACTATTTTCTTCTTTTATTTAGTGATATCTTTAAACCCCATTTGTTTCTTGTTGTAAAAGATATAATTGTTTGTATGTACGATTGTTTAATTATTATTAATTTTAATACAATCATAATATAGACATTAGAGAAGAACTGAGTATACTACAAGTAAAATAAATTACAAGCATAGAATCATTAAGATATATCTAAGTGCCAGGTTGTGATAGAAACAAAGGAATGGAGGGCCCTGCTTCATAAATCTAACAATCATAATGGGAAGGAGACTGATGTACACAGAGAGAAATGTAATAAGTGCAGTAAGACAATGTGCTGGGTCATCAGCCTATAAGTGATAATTTTGCATGTTGTTTTATCAGTTAAGATGCTGGGGAACCTACACTATTCATTGAGTAATTGCCTGGGGGGAAGAAGTCTCCTGTCACCCTCAGGAATCTACTCCCTTACTTACACTTTGTTAGACAAAGCAGTCTTTAGCCTGTTCCTCACCACATCCTGTAACAGGAACTAAACCTGACTCAAACCACCAGTATTCCTGTAGTCTCTTAGACACTGGTTTACTCTGCTTTCCCATGGGGAAACTTCACTCCTCCACCAGCTAAGCAAGGCTACAAAGAACAGAACTCCTGCCTGAATAGGAACATGCACATACACATACATGGTCACGTTGAACCAAATTGAATCAAATACCTGCTTTTCAGAGAATTCCTATTGCCAAAACCCCAATGGAGGGCAACATGAAATAACCAAAGCAACACACACTAAACTTGTGGTAAGTAGTTTTTACTGAAAAGGGATTACCTGCGACTTACACAATACATAAATAAGGTAAACTATAGACTTTAAGCTCTTTTATCATGTACAAATGTTTAAGCGCTAAGAAACATTATCCTGATATAGAATTATATTTTTATTGAATTTCCCTGCTACTACCTCCCGGTTTCAAGTCTCCCTATGCCATCAGGTAGATGGACATGCTCACTGAAACACTTAGCTTCTCAGAATAAATAGCATTGTGGGCATATTAACCAAAGTGATAAATGTGCTGTAAATTGGTGAATTCAGCACAATTCAACAATTTCTCAACTTTCCAAATTCTGCAAAGATTGTTATTTTCTGTGATGTGGCAAATTGTCTCAGCAGTTTGCTGACTGCCTATTTACGCACCACTTCAAGTCTATTCTCTGACAACAATTCTGATATTCTTCATGTCTCCACAGGGTTCCTGTTTGTTTTCTGGCAACATTTTACTCAAAAGGTTTAAAAAATATGGTAATCAAGTGCTAACATGAGTTAGAAATGGTCTGCCAATAAAATTAATGTATTCTCCTATAACAATAATCGGGAAAAAGGAAATAAGGGCATAAGAACACACTGCACAACCAGTTAACTCAAACTCTGCCAAAAGTAGTGGTGCAAGGCTGGTAATTAATTGTAAATAGTTAAACACAAGCAAAAAAGGAAAGAAAAGATATAATTAATTACCTAAGTGCCTGCACAGCACTTTGATTAATGGTATTATAATTAAAATAAGCCTAAAAAAAGTGAATGAAAAAGTAAAGCTAAAAATAAAAACAGTAACTAGATGTCAGAGCTGCCTTAATAATTACGCACAAGCCACACTTGGTGCCTTATTGACTAAAATCCGAATAGTTGTGTAGAGCTATGAATTTTCACCTATTCATCACTTTTCCATGTTCACTTATTGACTAAACTCTGCAATGTGGTCAAAACGCAACCAATTTGGGCGTCTATGAGTCGCAAACTTATGGAGCGCTTTGCATCACTTTGCGTGCACGTGCACTTTGACTATGGACTAAGTCAGTGGTTGGCAAAGTGTTTCCTGGAGGGAGCCATATCGCTACCTCCTTCCCCAGCGGCTCTTTCCTAAAGAGCCGCAAAGGGGAAGAGCGAATGCTCCTGATCCCATGACCTGCCGACGTCCAATCAGGAACGTCGGAGGTCGTGTGCGGGGCTACAGGGCAGGGCTAGGGAGTGCGCCGCGAGCGGCTCGTGAACCGCACTTTGCTGACCCCTGGACTAAGCTGAGGAGTGTGTCGAAGGTGCAAATGTGACTAGGTGAACTGTTCTGAATTCACCTGTTTGACTTTGCCATTTCAGACTTGTGAATTGGAGGGCTGATAGCAGGGTTCCAGTGATAAGTGACAGCATAACCTAGGGACAAGATGACATAGAAATAGAATATTCTATGCGTGCACCGCTTGTTTCATCTGGCTGCTCAATGCTGCCAGCTGCTGGGGAGACTCATCTCTCCCCAGTGCTTCCTGGTTTGGTTTAGCCAATCAGGAGCCGCTGACATCATGGATGATGTCAGCGGTGGCAAATTCTATTAGCTGAGCACTGCTATTTGAATTTGCTGCCATTGATGTCATCCGTGATGTCAGCGGCTCCTGATTTGCTAAGCCAAACCAGGAAGCGCTGGGGAGAGATGAGTCTCCCCAGCAGCTGCCAGTATTGAGCAGCCAGATGTAATGAGCGGTGCAAGCATGGAAGCACCGTTCGTTACACTTACCATACAATACAGAAATCCAGATTTCGAAAAGGAAAAATCTCCTTTTCCCAATTTCGAAATCGAAAATGGCATTTTCGATTTTAGTAAATATTAAACTCTAATTTAGTAAAATTGAAAAATTCAATTTTAGTAAATTTCGCCCTTGGTGAGGCTATGAAAATAAAGGCACCCTGAACCATCTACCATTTGACCTCACACTTGTTTTACTGGAATCAGTTACTAAACTTCTTTAAACAAATATCAACAATACATCTATCTCCTGCCCGAAAACTAATTCTATTTGAAATATATGGATGGCTACATTTCTAGTAGTCCTTTACCATTATCCTACAACACTTACTAATAGCAAGTAGAATCCTCCTGCTTCGCAACTGGAAAGCTGACAAGATACCAACTCTCTCAAAGATAATAATGGAAATGAACATTAATGCCCAGTAGGAAGAGTTCACAGTAAACACTTCACTTTGACAGAGTGGGCACTTTGGCACCTGCACTTCAGATCAAGACTTCCTAGGAACAATATCATAAAAATAAATTTATTTGCACATGGAATGCATTACCCTACCCTGTTTTTTTCCTTTCTTTGTATAACCCCCCCATTATCAAAGACATATCATATAATTTTTCATTAATGTTTGTAATACGTAGCACTGGTAAGGTTACATAAATATTTAGCATTATTAAATCCTGTTATTTTATTGTAAAAAAAATATAGATGATACATACAATAGCTAATAAGTAACGGAATGGAAGATCTTATTGTAGACAGGCTGGACAAGATGGGCCCGTTTACATTAAAGAATGTTTCTCAAATTATGACATTATAAAGGGGGTTGATCAAGCTTTTATTTCCATTACTTTTGTGAAACCTGGACAATTCTTCAAAGTTTATTAGCTGTCATTTTAATCAACTATACACTGGATGAGGTATAGGGCGAAATGTATTAAAATCGAAAATGGCAGTTTTGATTTGGAAATCCGGATTTCCAAATCGAAAATGGCATTTTTCGCTTTCAAAAATCCGAATTTGAGCAGCTGAATGCTACTATTTCAATTTGCCGCCGCTGACGTCATCCGTGAAGTCAGCGGCTCCTGATTGGCCAATACAAACCAGGAAGCGCTGGGGAGAACTGAGTCTTCCCAGCGGCTCCCGCATTGAGCAGCCAGATGTAACGAGCGGTGCACGCATGGAAGCACCGCTAGTTACATTTACTATACACAATGGAAATTCGGATTTTCGAAAACAAAAAATGCCATTTTCGATTTATGCATGTTGAAAATGACATTTTCGATTTTAGTAAATTATTATTATGAATTTTGCAAATTCGAAATTTTTGAATTTTATAAATTTTGCCCATATTGAGAAAGGTTTAACTTAACTGGAATCTTTATTCAACCCCAAACTACTCGGTTATAATGCAGAGGTTCCTATTTTCTTATACCTAGCTATTACTGATCTAGCTTGCTATTCAGACATATTATGTCTGCATATTTTCAGTCAGCATATGTTTATACATGTACAGTATGCTTAAGCAGTTTAAATACCCTCTGCTTCTCCTTTGTGTTTTATTTCTAGAGATCACATTCCAGTGTGTGAACTTTAGACATTAACTTATCTTGCTAATATTTGCTTTTTTAAATTTTAGAGTAATTGCTGATCCCATTTTCTTTTGTTTGCTTAAGCTAATTGCAAATGAGACCATGTTGTGGTCAATTCTCTCTTAAGTGCTTTTCTCATTTGGACGTTTCATACAAGTTATGTATTATTGGATATGTCTGGACTCTCTCCAGTTCCATAATGTCTTATTTTTTGAACTATTGCCCAAAACCACATTGTACATCTTACTAGTTTTATAAGGATTCTATGTGTCTTTTAAAACCATCTCTTCTTGCTCCTAAAACAATGTAGTTTTATCAAAGTATGTTTCAATCTAAGAGGGTCATTCCGGTAGGTCTGAATTTTACGTCCCGAATTCACTGATAGCGAACTCTCATTATAAAGTTGCGACCGCGACAATTCTCCCATTATAAAATCGAGACCGCGACAATTTTTTAGTCGCAGTCGCGACTTTATAATGGGAGTTCGCTATAAGTGAATTCGGGATGGAAAAATCAGACCTATCGGAATGACCCCCTATGTGTCATCCAATTGGCTTGGTGGTCCTTTGGATGTTAAAAATACTAACTGTTCATGCAAAAACAGCACATCCTTCACCATAATTTGTCACAACAAATGTTCATTATACAAAGTGAGATAGAATGTGCACTAGTGCACAAAAGTCTTTGTCACTTGAAAAAAAGCCGTAGTGAATAACATGTTTCAAAACATCTTTTTCTGTTCTCTGAAAATGTTTTTGACCTTGGCCTTGTGTTTGGGTCATTGTCCTAACGTAGAATGACGTTGGGACCAATTAGACGCCTTGCTGATGGTATCACTTGATGAATGAGAATCTGTTTGTACTTGTTAGCACTGAGGGTTCCATTAGTTTGGAGCAAATTATGAACTCCATTTCTATGAATATACTGCAAAACCTACAGAGAACCCCCACCATGCTTTGGTTTTTTCCAGCTCTTCAGTGCTCTTCAGTTCTTCTAAGGAAAACCAGTCTACTGTGTTATCCAAAAATATGTTGAACAACAATTATCAGCTCAGAGAATGCACTGTCATTGCTCAGCATCCCAATCCTTGTGTTTATGGTGTGTCTCTTGGCTTTGTTTTCACTCTTACTACAGTGCCAAATTTTCTAACTTCTGGAGGCGACCTAAACTCTAGACAACATGTATCATACTACATATGAGGTACATCACAATCACCAGATGGAACACAACAAATAAATGCCTTAGTAGTTAAGTAAGCAACTTCAAGATGTTGCTTAAAAGCAATAAAGCAGCTTCAAGTGCTTACAGTATTGTCAGGAATGGGGATAAATAAGTTAAATTTACAGTATCTTGGTGCATTTTCTTGCTCCTAAAAGCAAAGTTCCCTCTATTTTCTGCAGTATGGTGACAATAGGCACAGGTATACTGGTGTAAATTTGTGGATTTGACTTTTCAAAATGAAACTGCTGAATTGTGGGGCTTACAGAAGAAATCCAGCTACTATGCTAGCAAAATATCACTCAAAAGGCATACAAACTGTAGCAACAAAGTGGCAACATAAGCCAGGAAATGTCTGCCATTGAGGGGAATGTAAGAAACAATTCTAATTACGTGACTGTTCTCAAAGACAATAAAGGAGACTATTCTTTGCTACAATATTTGGGACTATTGGTAACAACAATACTGGCAACCAGACATTGTCACCTTTAAATTATACTACATTACAATACGCCTATTCATGATAATTTAATTACAATATACCACTGCAACTATTCACCTGACTATGCTCAGAAAGCACTTCCTGACAATTTGCATCATCGCTGTAACAATACGTAGTTTAGTGAATATGCAGAATTAACTCTGCTAAAGCACATGCAAATTGTTGCGACGTATGGCAAATTCACTTTGAGAGGAGAATTCACTTTTTCATGAATAACCCCCCTAGATGCCTAGGGCAAAAAGTTTCTCAAAATACACACACAAAAGAAAAACACATTCACTTACATAAGGTTTATTTAGTTCATGTTGAATTATTAAATGATATGACCTTTCGCAAAAATGACAAGACACTAAAAAAATGTACAAAGCAATTTTACACAATTATTCACAAAATAACAATACAAATGTAATTACAATTAAGGAAAAGTGCACCAGGAGGTTATGAGTACAGATGCACATTGTTGCTTAGATGAGGCAATGATTCCCTAAAGATAGTTCAACTGCCTTGAAAGAGCAGATTTTTCTGCTGGATTGTAAAAAACATAATCTCACATCTTGTAGCCACTGAAGGTTCCACTGTCCAGTTTTTATATATAGATGATTGCTCTGCTTATGTGTATACAGTCATATAACTCATACATATTAATGAAAAATGTTCAAGAAAGTTATATTCTATGCACACAAGCCAAGTACTCATATTTTTCCATTAAATGAGAACTAAAGCTCCAAAAAAAACCTAAACTAAATAAGTACCTTATAGTAAGCTCCAACAGATGCAGTCACAGCTCCAGCTCTGCTGTATTTTCACTGCACGGAGGCAGACTTCAGAGCGCTTAGGAGGGTGCAGCTGCCAACGCGAAAATCCTCCCACACAGTATCACCGGCGGTGAAACAGAGTGTTTACATCATCACGCTCATTGCGCCCTCAATGAGAGCTCTCCTTTCACTGGGGCACAATGACTGTGATGATGTAAATGTTCATTTACATAAGGGGCGGCGCTTCTTGCCAGCTCCTGTAACAGATTGAAGTCCACCTCGGGGCAGTGAAAATACAGCAGAGCTGAAGCTGTGACTGCATTGTTGGAGCTTATTATAAGGTGCTTATTTAATATAGCTTTTTTGTTTTTGGTGCTTTAGTTCTTCTTCTAAGAACAGATAATTGAAAACTATACCCTACTTACATACAAGAATAACTTCCCCTTTAATGGTTACTTTTCTTTTTTTTAATATAAACCAATACATATGTTGTTTTTTTAATCTGGACCTCTATAAAAAGGTATGCATGGAAGGTCATTACAAACTAGGATGCTTAATTACTTTCTTTGCCTGACCTTGCATGACCTCTGACATTACAAAAACCTAGTACAGTTCATAACAATTCTAGGTATTTGATTTATTTACCCTTGGTTAAACAGACCTATTTTTCACAGCATACCTAAAATCCTTCAAGTATTCTCAAGGACAGAGAGAAACTGTAATCTTGTGCGGGATATGTACATATGTTTGGAAACTAAGAGTTGTCCTTACAGCCTGCAAGTCTCCCCCCAGAGAGATTTTTTGGTAAGGAGATGGATTCATGCATTGGAAACTTGTGGTTAAAAAATACTAATAAGGCTTTTATAAGTATGTAAACTATGAACTCCATATTCAGTTTGGCAAAAAAGTAAAATAACATTTTTGCAATGTGTGTGCGGTTTAGTGATTTAGGTATGTAAAGGATCCAAGGCAATCAGTAATGCTGCACTGTAGATTAGTTTTAGAAAATGTACAGATCATTTTGAACTACAACTTAGTTAATTTACATCAGGCCTTTATCTATCCCCCTTCTATTAACCCCAGACGCCTGGTCCCACATCAATCTATATCCTACTGTAGAACAGAAGAACTATGGTATTATGCAAGTTGATTAAAACACAAAAGGTGTATTTGTACCTAAAAGAGTTATGGAATATTGTGAAACAGTGTATTTCTAAAAAGTTTACTCACTTTAGTGCAGGAATAGAAGAGACTTGGAGCAATAGTTTAAAAAGAGAAGTATAAAATCATATATCAGAAAGGCTTGTTTTACCACTAATGACATTTACAGCACTAATGGGGGGAAAAGGCCTGAATACATTTTTTTTAGTAGCGGAACGGGAGAGGAAAGGAAGGTTATTTAAAGAAGAGTAAACAAATTCACCAAACTGGAACTGTTATGCAAGGGAACACAAAGAACTTTGAACTGGAGTTTTTTGAGAAAGAAAGAGGTTTGAATGACAAATATTTAGAAACATTTTTTTCGATCCCAAAAAAATGCAAGCATTTAAAAAATGTGCTCAATGTTCATAAAAGTGTTCTGATTGGTCGGTGAAGTGGCTACTAAGAAAAAAACGTTTCAGCTTCCAAACTGGCACTTTTGCATTCAATTGACATTTCTGTTATTCCTACTGAAAAACAACAAACATGTACACAAGCAATAAAGTAACTGTAAATACAATAATGCTTTTCTTCACTCATTTCTTACAATGTCAAACACCTTCCAAAAAAAAGTATAACAAAATAAAAACAAGAATTTATTACAATAATTAAGAAAATGCTGTAGCATATACACATTGTTTTACATCACTGCAATAGAGAACCTGTAGTAAGGTCATAGAGAAGATTGTTGAAACCCTTCTTTGTTTCCCAGACATTCAAAAGAATAATAAACATGACCTTTAATATTGATCTTATTTATTATTTTAAACATAAAATGACAAACCCCTTTCCTACATTTGTAAGCAGTCTGGAGAAGGAATGTTTAACATGGGTCTAAAATAAATGTCAGTGGGTGAAAAAGGAGGATCTCGTTAAATTTAAAGTTCATTAAAGGAGAACTATAGTCAGATTACATCTTTACATATGTTGTACTATACGTTAGTGAGAAGCGATTCATCCCAGTAGATGTTTCATCTGAAGCTGGATAATTAAATACAGAGCACTGATAAGCTCCCGTACTAAGCAGACATTTTTGTCTAATGTGGAATGTGACATTATCTAATGTTGTCTACTGTGGAATCTGAGGCCTGCACTCAAGTTAGCTTATCTCTGTAATCTCCTGCTTTTCAAACAGAGAACAATGAGGTAAAAAGTTCAGCACATTGTTTAACCAATAAACATCCAGACAGTGTTCTCTTCTCCTGTTGAGAGGGAAAGGGGAGGGGGTGTGGGAGAGGACAAAATGTCACCTCCATTAGAACTGCACTGTGAAGCTACCAGCAAGTATTATCTGTTCCCTAAACATTTTTTTTTTAACTATTTATGGTAGCAATTGGCTTAGTATAAAGGAGTTTTATATTTATGTGGGCAGTTATATCGGCACTATAGTTCTTCTTTAATTGGGTTCATTATTCAGCCTGGCTTTCTGTTTTCCAAACATGAAGCCAATCCAACCATAAAGTCTAATGGAGTTGCATTATTTGTGCACAGTCCGTTATCTTTCTAGAGAGATCATCTTTGCTTAAAACCTTCAGCTACAACTGAAGGTTTACCATAGGTAAAATATATAGGAATGAGTGACAAGGTTTTGATTGTACGTTCACTTCTGGTTCAGTTCCTGTTTATGGTACCTGAAGAAGTTTATGTAGCAGGAGTCACCTTTCTCTGGACAAGTCAGAGATGATGGACATCAGCTCCTATGGAAGTGCATATGACATTTTTAATAGTATGGTATATAACGTATCAGATAATCACTAATGACTTTTTATATGTTTTTATGTTAGCAAAAATATAAACTAAACTAGTAAGCAGCAATTGACAATATATAAGACAGTGCAGCTGCAAGTGTTCTTACAGCAGAGGAAAACAGGAAGCATCACAATCAAATGCACAAATGCAGAGAAAGGCAAATACAAAGCTCTGCAATAATCAGACTAAAATGACAGCATATCTGGAGTTATATTCCTTTAAACAAACAGGTAATCAACTACTATAGTCATAAGAAGGTTGTGTTTACCTTGGTTCTCAGCTTTCCTCTGCAAGAATTCGGGTAGGAGGAGATGGTGGGCTGTGCATCAGGAAAAAACAATATATTAAGTAGTGTTATTGACAGCTAATCATCATACATAGTTCTTGTATCCACAGGAGCTAAAGGACAAGGTAAAGAAGCCATTACAGAAGGAACCCAGGATAGGCTTTCAGTGTGATTTTCCTTGAAAAGAAAAGGAATAATCCAAAAATGGACGTGAAATAATTGTTATAACCAAAATAGTGGGACCACTATTCTGTGTAAGGAAGGCTCTCTCCTGGGTTATTATGAATCTCTTAACTGATTCTCTTATCTTGTCAGTATCTTGATCTTTTGGTGAAGCATGACTGTAATAAACTCAATTAAACTTAAATAAATAGTGAACTAGAGCACCTCAGAACACAGGTTATTTTGTAAGATGTAAGCTGAAGGTTTAGAATTATTCCACATCAAAATCTAGCTTACTCTCATTGTGGTCTTAGTGTAGGCATAGCCAACAGTACTAGTAACAAACAGAGCAGGAATGACTTCAGCACCTGCTACATACAGTGCAACAGCCTAACCATTCTCTTCAGTGGAAAGATGGGTATGGCTCCCTGTGCCAGAGAATGCAGTTAACTCTACTTCTGTAATGAAGCAGAAACCCCTTACATTGTCTTTATTGTGTAAACAATGTGCATTAGCCGTCATTGTAGTTAAGAGAAATACATATGAAAAACCTCTGAGGAAACTATTAAACAAATTTATGTTTTTTAAAAGTGTACCTGTCAACAAAGACACAGCTTAGAGAAACTTGTGGGATGAGCCACACTCTAAAATGTCCTCCTGACTTGAAAAGCTCTGCTTGCAGGGCAGCATAGTACAGTAACCTGCTATTTTGAGTGAGAGAGTAATCAACTCTGTTGTTGCCCTGCAATAAATGGAGCGGTTGGCAAGATAGTGGACAGGTCCATAGCTTTTTAATAAAGGCTATGCTGTTTATTAAAGTATTTATATTTCTGTACATGGTCTTCATAATGGAACACAGGCATGCAACTAATTTTCTCAGTTTTATTGTGCAATCTTTAGCCAAGAACAAACTGATTGTTCATAGGCAGGATCTTCCTATGTCTCTCTTACCTTCCCTGTGGTCTGGAGGCATTTTCAAAGAATTTGGTTCGGGATGCCACCCTACAAGGTAAAAACAGAAAGGCTCATTTAATTAGTATTATGTTTAACAATTAAGGATATATCTATGTCTTTCTATCCAATTGCTAGCTTTGAAATGTTACATAACACGTAACAAATGTTACATATAAATACAATACAATACCAAAAAAAACAAACAAAAAACAAACATATCAATATGAACAGTGCAGCCTCCAACAGTTATTTGCCTGTCTATTTGTCACTGTTAAATAAATATTGTTTAATAAATATAATATTGATCTCTGTAACATACTAAAGGCTACATTTAAAGTGATTAATCTTTTATTATAAATAGCAAATCATTAATAAATACTACTGATGTTCCATGCATGGACAGAGTGCACCATTACTCACACGGATGCTGGAATATCTTCCTTCCCTCCTGAAGAGATATCTGTTCTAGGCTCTTGTCTTTGTGGCACTACCCTGCATGGTGGGTCTGGTGGTCGGATTGGTGGACGTGAAATCACTGGCCTCTCTCCAGGGCTACGTACTCTGCTAAGATTGTCCAAATCTCCTGGAAGGTAAAAAAAAAAAAAAAAAAAAA
>JAKJJM010050269.1:0-11519 GCA_021901965.1 Pipa carvalhoi | reverse complement strand
ACCGCTCGTTACATTAGGCTGCTCAATGCAGCAGCCGCTGGGGAGACTCATCTCTCCCCAGCGCTTCCTGGTTGGCCTTAGCCAATCAGGAGCCGCTGATGTCATGGATGACGTCAGCGGCACTAAATTCAATTGGCAATGCTCAGCCTCCAGCATTGCTTCCTGCTCTCTATAAGAAGCCAATCTATTCTGCGTAGTGATGCAATCTTCTTCACTTCCTACTTTCTGTTGGATTTCAGCGAACTGAGAAAGTGCAGAAGCAGTTTTACATCAGATTTCTGCTTCTGTGCTTGCTCAATTCCCTGAATTACAATGGGATTCCCAGTTTCTGTGTCAGAGCATCATGTTATCGTTCAGTGTTTCCTTTCTTTGCAGCATTGTGTACAGTTCAGCTGTTGCTGCCTTCAGCACTATTTCAGTTCAGCTGTCACTAGTATGAGAGATACCATGGAGGGGGGCCACAACCTTGGAGTTACCAGGAAGAATAGTGCATACCCCTTTGTGGAGGTAAGGGGGTTGAAGGCTAGGAGCACCTCCAACCAGTGTAAATCCCACTGAGATACATGGATTAACTTCCAGTATATCCTGTGCACAACTTTGGGTTACTGGGACAAAGTCAATTATATTGTAATTCACTGAATACTTTAATTTAGGTTGCCAGGGTTCATTAACTAGCAACCAGCCACTGAGTTAAGTACAGACTGGATTGAGCTATAGAACAGCTCCTGAACACAAAGAAAAATAAGCGAAAAATAATTCTAAATAAAATATTCAAGCTTCAAAAAGGAAAAGAATTCAAACAGCACAAAAAATAAAAAATAAATACCAATTGCATAATTTCTTAGAATGCCTCTTTATATGACATAATAAAAAGTAATTCCATAGTGAACAACCCCTTTAACGCAATAGATCAAAGGTATCTGTAGTAAGAAAACAACTTACAAACATCAAGACAGGTCTTGACTTGAAGTATAACAGATTGATTTGGTACTTGGTAGGAACACCTGGCATGTCAATTCAAATCAGATGTTTTCACTTTGGTTACTTGGTGTTACAGTACTAACAAGGTGACCACTGCAGTTCCTTGAGTAGTGCAGTAATTCATAGGGAATAAAGAGGGAGGGACATGCCCATAGTGAACCTATTGTGAATGTGGGAGGTTCACTGTCATCTTAGCACATCTCTCTGACACTAGCTGCTTCAGCCTCACACAGCCCAGATTCACGTCTTCTGGTGTGCATGGTAAGAGATGCTGTCGCTGCACTGCATTGTACATTTCTACAGTTCCACAATATCATCTGCTGATGAGAATGACTGCTGCCACAATTATATATATACAGGATCACTAGAGTACAGTAAACGATGCCTAGTATTTTATTTTGTAATTGAGAATGTGTAGAGTAACCTTATGTTAAACACAGGCTGCTATAGATTCCCTTTTGAATCAGCTACAATTAACGATAATGTACCTAATACAAAGTGATGATGATTATTGCATACAGAATCTTCTACCCCAGCCATTTGTTGCATGGTTTACTGTGTTCAGAATACAAATTAGGAAGCACAAGACAAGGGGGCACTGTTTTGGCTTTCTGTACAAGATAGGTAATCGGTTAGCATTTTAGATGACATCTTGAGCTGTTTATTTGTTAAGTGTTTTTATTGGATCTAATGTTCTATAATGGCAGACTAGCATACAGAACAAACGTTTGGAGGTTGTTTGATATAGCTAGCAGGTAAAGCTGATTCTTTTAGAAAACCTGATATTTTTCTAAGAAAAAATGCTAATCTGCATATTTCTGTTTAAAGGGAAAGTAGAACGTATTTTTTTCCCTTTCACAGTACATTTTTTAATGCATTTAGAAATACACCAATAATATATATTATGCCTTGTCATCTTATCTGTATGTGTAAACACTGAAACAAACTAGAAAAAGGTGTAATAGCGGTAGAAGTCTGTTTTTTTCCTACTGCACCACATCTGTCTGTCTGTACTGAGGTGTGCCAGATAAAGTGTTAGTTTTGTAGTTCATCCTTAAAATCTTTTTTCTCTCCATATTTGCTTTTATTTGTATGAGTGGAGGCTGTCAGTATCATGCTTATGCTAAAAGTGTTCGGTTTTCTTGTTAAATCAAACACGACCGTTAGTCCAAAGGATGCTTTAGAAATCCCTGGGAACACGTAGGGGGTTATTCTCTAAAGTCCGAATTGTCATGTAAAGGTGCGAATTCGCCAGCTAAAGACAGTCGCAATAAACTGCTACTATCACAGTTGCAATTTTATAATGAGAATATTGTCATAGTGGCACCTTTACAAAGGAAATATTGTCAAAGCCGGAACTTTAAAAAATTGTCGCGGTCATGACTTTATAATGGAGAAATGGCGCAGTCACGGATTTGCTATGGGAATCCGCTGTTTGCGAATTCGACAGTCAGATTCTCACTTTATGAGTGAAACCAGTGCTTTTTACTTGGAAAATGGAAAAAGGAATGAGAAAATGGTTAAAACTGGAGAAACTGAAAGTAAAAGAGAATGTGTCCCAAAAGTGACCCCAGTGGTATTCAGCTATTATATTATAACAATCAGAATAAATTATCTACTTTTCAACTTTTAGGGCAGTGTCACACCAAGCAAAAATGCTTCTGGCCTATTTTCTCATGGTAAAAATCAGTGGCGTAACTATAGGGAGAGAGATTGTGACTGGACATAAGGCCCAGCAAGTAAACTTTTTTTTGGGTCTGGAGAAGGTGCAGGAATGGGTTCCACTGTGGAATGAGGGGGTCTCTGTGCCTGGGTTAGACCAGCTATTTGTAAGGGTGTGCCTTAGCTAATTTTACATGTGTTCTTGTCTAAAATGTGTTTCTCCATTGTAAATATTGGTGCTTCAGACTCTACTGAAATGCACTTAGAACCAATAATGATTTATGAGGTCACTTCCTTTTAGTGCAGTATGGCCTGTTAGCAGTGGCGTAGCATGGCCATTTGGTGCCCGGGGCGGACGAGCGGGGGGGGGTGTGCTGGTGGATGTCGGTGCTACTGCCCTCCTCCCCGCTCGGCGCCCTGGGGGGGGGGTGCTAGCGGACATTGGTGATGGTGCCCCGCCTCCGCTCGGCACCGCCCCCTCCCCGCTCGGCGCACCAGGTTGCCTGCCCGTCCATATCCACATGATGCTGCCCCCACAGCACCTGCCGCCCGGGGCGGACCGCCCCCCCCTACACTACGCCTCTGCCTGTTAGTTATATCTCTATTTGTAGATATCACTCTCTCTGGTAAGCTTTACTTGTGTATCAGGGAAAATTAGAATGCAGTTTTTGTTTTTATGAAACATTTCCTCTGAAAAGAGCATTCTCTCCAATGTTGAATTTTAATACAAATAATAATATCTAAAGTCATTTCAATTCAAGTCATGATTTGGAAATATAAGTAGTTGAGAAAACAGAACATTCTGTATTGTCAAAATTATACTCAGAGAATTTTCTTCCAATGATCAATTTATAACACAACCAGCGAGGGAGATTTTATTCATTTATCATCTCTCTAAGCTATGAAGTTCCATTGTAGATAAATCCAATATTTCATTTTGATGTGATTTAGGTGCTGATTGTAGGCTGGGAACATGTCATCCATCAAACATCTGGTATATGCAATTGTTCAGTTCTTGAGAGAGCAAAGTCAGCAAGATGTTTACACAGTGGACGAGCAAGAAAGCTTGGAAGGTAAATAATTAACATAAGAATTCCATTACTCTATTCATGCAATTAAATGTTACACTGAAACAAGTCATTCTCTTCTTATGGATTCCTGAAAGGTTCGTGCATAGAAAGCCAGTCTTCAGAAAGCTATCTGAAAGGCCAATGCAATTACCAAGTGCTGCCTATTACTACATCTGAGTCAACTGTGCTGGGATATAATTTGTATATTATAATATGTTATTACAGTATAATATATAACATAGAAAGATAATTTTATTGTTTCAGTTCATGTTGCAGTGATACAGTTAAAACTGAATATTAAACAAGTCTCAGCTACAAAGCACACAGATCTTTCCAATATGCCTGTAGGTTGTGATTACGGTACCTATTTTAGCAGCTTCTGTTAGATATTTCTGTCTGTATTAAAACCCCTCACCTCTTTACAGAGCTTGGTAAAGGGTGGGACTTTCAATGAAAGTCATAACCAGGAAGGAGAGATTGGCTTATCATTTGTTTTTAATACAGAAACATACTTAAGTCTGATGATTTATTCAGAATGGATTGCTTGCCTTTAGAACAATCTGTTTATAATCTCTGTTACCCAGCTATTGCAAAAAGAATAATTTTTTCCAGCGAGAGAGTCTTTCAGATGGATTCAAAGCATCTTTTAGAGGATTTGTGCTAAAAAAACAGCATTTTACGTGTTTATGTATTGTGCAAATTTGTACAGGAATTAAGGGTTAGACTGGCCCACCAGGACACAATATAAAATCCCTAATGGGCCCTAGCAAAGGTGGGCTCAACCCTCATTTTAATACAGTAGCGCTCTGCTTAGCTGCTCCGAGCATTGCTGCTGAATGATCTTCTGCTGCCTGAACAGCTCTGCTAATTGTGAGCCGAGTTGGGGATTAGCTCTATCTGATCAATGTGCTGGGCTGGGGGAGAGCAAACTTGGAATTCTGAAACAGCCCTTCAAATAGTTAGAGAGCTGCTGCAGTAGTAGAGGCTATTTTACTGTGGCAGTTGGGAGGTTGAGGGGGCAATGCTGGGAAAGGGTTTACGGGAATACTGGGTGAGGTTTTGAGGGGGGCAATGTCAGGGGAAGATTTGGAGGGTCAATTCTGGGAGAGGTTTGGGGGGCAATAATAGAGGGAGGGCCAGTGCTAAGGGAGGTTTAGGGGACCGATGCACAGTATTAAGGGAAGATCTAGAGTGCAACTGCACAGCATCTATAGGGACCCATTGAATATCATCTAGGGGAGCACTGCAAAGATTTCCGGGGAAGCCTGGGGGGCCTAGCTGTACAGAATCTTGGGGGTGTCCATCATTTGAGACAATGTCTGCAGGTGGGGGCATTGCATAATAGACAATAGTGACTGAAGGTACGAGCCCTTGTTCTCTCTGTTTCTGGTAGGCCGCAGACATTCCAGTCCAGCACTACTGAAATCTTTTCAGACCTTAATTTTCCCTCTTGTAAAAGCGATGTTGGCATTAATGAAACTGGCATGGTGGGATAATGGAATTTTGCTTCAGTAGGTTACTGTAAGAATAAGGTAGGTTACAATGAACTATTTTTTTTTTTTTCATTGTTTCAGTTGCAGTGCAGTGTCTGGAGACTGTTTTTAAGATCAATCTTGAGGATAAACATCTTGCAGTGCAACGGACATTGGATGAGATTTTTACACAAACCATATTAAAGGTAATACTAGATCAGAATTCTAACATAAGGCAGGAGCATAGTCAAAACAGGCAAGGAGTCTGATACCAGATGATAACAACCAATAAAAGAAATCATCAAAAGGTAGACAGATAAAGGAAGTGCTGTATTTTTCTACAGGTACAAGAGACTCATCTCTATAAGCTGCTCTTAGGCACATGGGCAGGGGAGATCAGGGGGAGGAATTCTAACTAGGAATTATTTTATTATTAAAATGATAAACCTGACATTTTTAATTTAAAAATTATGAGTCACAAAGATAATGCACTTCAGTTCACTGAATAATATGGCTTGTGTTATTTGCACAGTCAGTCAGTGGGTTTGGCCTAATGCACCAAGCATTCTGAGCCAGTCCCGCACTGGAGAAGGGGCAGGATACAGGAACACTAAAGCAGGACAGATTACAGGAACAAGGCTTAAAGCTAGGAAAGTATAACAATGTAGTAGACAGAATCCAAATAAAAGCCAAGGCATTTTCAAGACAAGACCAGTCAAGGGCAGAAAAGTGCAGTAAGCTCTGAGTTTGAATAGGGCTGGATAGTGCTAAATGAGGTACACCTTCTCTTAGAGGTTAACTGTATGTGTCCAGTCAGCCATTTCTCCACTACCAACATGGGCCGCATGTATACTGCCCAAAATAAAGCTGAAATCCTTCCAGGATCTGTAGACCAGTAGTTATTGAAGCCTCAGCTAAAGCAGCAGGTTTGAGGTGCAGGCAGATATATAATGGTTTCATTTCATAACAGATAGTAAGGGAGAACACATCAAGTCAGGCCCTATTAAGGCTTGAGAAAGGAGTAGCATCAAGAGGTTGCAGATGAATATTCTCACCCTAATTAGGGTATTTATACTTAGGGCCAGATTTTCCAAGCGGCGAATGCCTCCGTATTTGCCTTTGCGACGGCATTTCCGCGAAGTGCACGAGGCGCACCGCTGAAATAGTCGCGGATGCGCTTAGTGCACTTCAAAGAACAGGCGAACAGAGTTTCTGTGAGCGGCAGACAAAACTCTGTTCACCTGTTCTTGAAATGCATGAAGCGCATCCACGACTATTTCAGTGGAGCGCCTCATGCACTTCGCGGAAATGCCTTTGCAAAGGCAAATACAGAGGCATTCGCCGCTTGGAAAATCTGGCCCTCAGTGTACGGACCTGCCAGGAGAAACCTGCAAATACAGTGCATTTCTGCCAGCTATCACCTTGACATTGTGTGACATTCTCAGAATAATTATTATTATTAAATATTTCATGATTTCTGTTTGTTCCATATCACCTATAATCTTTCTGCTTTTCAGACAATAAGCTGAAACCTGTCCACTGAAGTGTGCTAATCTGGGTGAAATAGTAAATGTCCATTGTCCCTTTAATGAAGTGTTTTATTATAATGTCCCTACAAAAGTAGACTAGGGAAATCTAGCCACTTCAATAGGATAGGATGATTTGTAAAGTCCCCCAGTCACCCGCTGAACAGTAAGAATAAAATACACAACCTTATACAATAATTGTAACTAGGCAAAGATAGAAAATTCTGCTAATATATTTTACTGCCTTTAATTCATTGATAGACTCCTGATTCCCACAGAATTAAATAAGGTAAGAAGAATGAAGGTCTTTAAATAGAGGATTTATGGAGATGTAAAGCATTGCTTTGCGCTACCATGAATGTTCCCTGGTGGAATGCATTTTATAGTAAAATCATTATCTTTGTAACTCACTTGCTCATAAATTGCAGTTACATATGACTTGCAGGTGATACAAAGCCCACACATTATCTTTATATGCTGCTGTCTGCATTGCTGTTGGGATGGTTACTGACAGATGACACTTTATTAGGTTTGCCTTCCATTTGCCTGAGGCAAGAGAACACTTTTGGAGTTGGACTGGCCTGGGCCCTGAGCAGGTCCACTCAGCAGGCCAGATCTAATGGGCTGAGATTTCCTTCCTTGCCAGCCGAGTCACATGACATCATACGTCACATGGTGCAGCCGTCACCGGGCAGGGGACTCCCAGTTGGCCTATCAACCCCAGTCCAACGAGGGGCTGAAAAAATTGCCTCTGAACAATTTAGTAAATCGGAGAAAGCAGCAGTAAGAATAAAAAATAGGCTGTTTCTCCTGCATTAACTAGTCGAAAAACATTTCAACTTTAGTAAATATCACCCTTTGTCTGTGTTTACCCATGTCTGTACTATATTTGTATTGTCAAACTGTACAGCTCTGCGTAATTTGGTGGCGCTTTATAAATAAAATTATACATACATAAATGATTACAGCTAAGCATGTATTTTTCATAGAGTGATTATCTGACACCTGACAAGCTGTATTCAACACCAACAGATGTAGAAAAAGCTGAGCAGTTAAAAGACGAAGGTAAGAAAATGTAGAATTCAAATGAGTAGTTTGCTAAATAACATTGTTCCGAATGGCTGTACCCAAGTTTCTCAATAGTTGTTTTTTTTTAATAAAGAATAACTAAGGCTACCTCCACACAAATACTTATTAAAGTATCCCACTTAACTGCCTCCTAAGGGCCAGATTCTCCATTGTCCATACCCCTGCGAAAATGCCTTTGCGAAGGCATTTCCGCGAAGTGCATGAGGCGCGCCGCTGAAATAGTCGCGGACGTGCTACATGCACTTCAAGAACAGGCGAACAGAGCGGCAGCTCTTGAAGTGAAGTGGAGAATCTGGCCCTAAATCCTTGTATGAAATAATCCAAATTAGCTCTGTATACTCTATACCAGCAGTGACGAACCTATGGCTCAGAGCCCTCTCTGTGGGCACACACACACCATCTGCAGCCTACACTGAAGGAGCACTCGCTCACAGGGAGGATCTAGGTAGGATAACTGCAGCCAGAGCTCTCCCCTGACACAGGCACGATGACGTCACTCATCGGCACTCGGTGCCAAAAAGGTTCACAGCTGAGGGGCAGTCCTAAACAAGCATAGTCCATCAAAATAATAGATAGAACCATCTGCCCAGTATCTTGGTTGCCCAGTGGCGTAGCGTGGGGGGGGGGCGGTCCGCCCTAGGTGGCACGCCCCGCGGGGCGGCATTTTGCCTTTGCCTGCAAAGGCGGCCGCCCCCTGCGCTCGTCCCCACCCCCGCCCGCATCCTTGTACGCCTATGCCATAGGCATAGTTTTACAAGGATGTTTATAGAGGCGGGCGGGGGCGGGGACGAGAGCAGGGTGTGGGGGACGAGAGCAGGGGGCGGGCGCCAAGCGGAGGGGGGCGCCATCGCTATTCTCCAATAGCACCCCCTCCCCGCAGACCGCCCCGGGCGCCACAGACAAGCGCTACGCCACTGTGGTTGCCAAGGCTTAAAGGGGAGCCAAGTCAGCCGTGACTTTAGCTCTGACAATAAGCTTGATGCAGTATGAATTGCTTAATTCAGAAATGACATTTTTGTAAAGCCAACATATTTGAATACACCTTGTAGCTCTTAGCTTCCCAAGCTTTTCCCTTAGTAGTGAACTGTAGATACTAGAGCAGTGACGCTCAGATGCCATTACTTAGATTGTAAGCTCTGCGGGGCAGGGACCTCCAACCTCTTGTGTCAATCATAACCTGGCACTTAAAGTGTTTTTATACTTGTAAGTTACTCACTTGTAATGTGTAATGCACTTTTCCCATGTCTGTATTATGTTTGTATTGCTGAATTGTACAGCGCTGTGTAAATTTGTGGCGCTTTATAAAATTATGCATACATACCTACATTGCTACATTGGTTTACGTTAAAGGGGTTGTACATCTTGGAGTTCATTTTTGTTATGTTGTAAATAGTGATATTGTAAAACATTTTCAAGGTTTTTTTTTTATTTTTTATGTTTATTGTTTAAATATTTTACATTGTTTTTCCCTCATTTTTTTCTTTAAATCAGGAAATCCATTTAAGTGAAGCCTGATCATTTACAATTCATTTTCTTAGTTCTTAATCCGTTTAGGCCCTTTACTATTTCTTTTCTGGTCTGTACTTAACTATGGTGCTGGTTGCTAAGGTAACAGACCAGTAGACCATTTAAATGTATGCATTTTGATAAAAAAGTTACATAAAAAAAAAAATGAAGATAAGTTGCAAACTAAACATGAATTTCAAGGTGAATAACAACTTTAAATTAACTTATGCCTTTGGGGTCCTTTTATTTGGAGGCTGTTAAATCATTATGATAATCGTGGATAAATTAAATTACTGTGAAAGAGAAATATGTTCATTTTAATGGACATCACTTAAAGGAACAGAACAGTCACCAATGATTATTCTCCCATTTAATTAAAACTGATAAATACATTATTTATGCAGTATATATTATGTAATTATTTTCAGTGGTCACACAATGATTTTGGTTACCACCTCTCCTGGATTTACCATTACCATCATCCAGTGTATAATGTAAATCTGTCATGCAGCCCATAGTGAACCTCTGACTATGTCTCATGGATAATATAATGCATCTGTATTGTTTCCAGGCAATGCTTTCATGAAGGAACAGAACTGTGATGCAGCACTTGACTGCTACTCCAAATCTATAGAGCTGGATCCCAACAATGCAGTCTACTACTGTAACAGGTAAAGAACTACCGGGATAACATTAAAAACAGTAACGTTCATTATAAACTTGCCTATTATAAGCCCTTACACAAACAGTCCATTAAGCTTACCCCCAAGTTATTTTTCTAGTACTGGGTCACAACAAGGCCATATGAAGTTGTAGATTGGACAAGCAGTGGAGGGGCTGGCAGATCAGAGTCTTTATATCTGGATTTATACATCAGCCTGGTTACTATTAACAAAAACACTCACCTTGAAGTATTATGACAATTTTTAAATTCTTATTTAAATAGTTGTACCTGGTATGCCTTCTTTTATCTAATCTGGGCACCATATGCAACAACATGCTGTAAAATAATTGTGTGTGCTTAGACTTTACAGTAAAGGTTTACTTCATGAACATGTGTCCCATATTACTCTACAGTACTGTAATCACTTTGCTCAGTTGTTTCAGAGTGACCAAGTAAAACTGACACACTTGATCATGTATGCAGTATCATCAGAAGTCACATGTGGAGACATCATCTAATCCCTGTAGTAGCTTCTATGGGTAGTGTGGAAGTATATATTGGAATATATTTTGTATTTCAACACCACTGGTCTTAACCTTTGCAAAGTTGACTAGATATACTTTTAACCAATAACCAAGTTGTGTGACTACCAATAATTTTCTTTACAGTAAGAACAGAATATAGAAAATTATATATTTTTCTAAAATTGTTCATCTCTCACCATAATATTTTCTTTATGAAAATTCAGCCCATCTCATATTTTCTACCTAAATTCTCTATAATGTATACATTTCAGAGCGGCAGCACATAGTCAGCTTGGAAATCACAATGAAGCCATAAAAGACTGTGAGAAAGCCATTTCGATTGATGTGAAGTACAGCAAGGCTTATGGAAGACTGGGGTAAGTTCTCCGATCCAGTTTAAATGGAAGATGCCATTGATTATTTTATATGTTCTTACAGTCTCTTTCTCTTTAAATAAATATGTACATTTCAGGGACTGCTGTTGTGTTTGCTTTTCAATAATATATATTTCTTATCACTACAACTTTGTTAATTCATTTTATTATAGGATAATAAGCATGTTATTTTTTACATAACTATACATAGACTATAAGACTACCAATGGCAGATATATACATATGCTACCTCCTAGCATCTCTCCTTCACCAGATATCTACTATTTTTGATTATTTTGATGTAGAGTTATAAGTGAATTCATGCCTTTTTCATTCATATTGAGTTTGCCACCACTGAAACCTTTTTCAAATGAATGTGATTATTTTTTCTAGTCTTGAACTGTGCACCTCCATTGACTTCATAAATGGCTGGGATTTGGCTTGTGCTTTCGTTAATGACAATTAAATTGTACCAGGACAAGATTTTGTTTTCTTCCTGTTAGGTTGGGTTCTTTTAAACAGGGTGGATTTGATTTAAATCTAACTAATTTAAATCACGATTTAAATCACTAGTCAGTAAGGCTTGATTTAAATCAGTGATTTAAATCAAAGTTTCTACCTAAACTAGTTCTTGCTATTTTAACATGCAAG